>JAJEJH010000498.1:0-21345 GCA_026122585.1 Anacardium occidentale
TGTACGTGTAAATGTAGGTGCAGGTGTATGTGTACGTGTACGTGTACGTGTACGTGTAACTATACCTATAGTTAATTGTCTATAGAGATTGCATGGAAAATAAAGGGAGAATATTGATGCAACGGTATGAATTAGGAAAATTATTAGGCTAGGGAACCTTTGCCAAGGTTCACCATGAGAGATATCTTAAAGCTAGCATGAGTGTGGCCATTAAGATAATAGACAAAGAGAAATCTTGAAGGTTGGGATGATTAATCAGATTAAGCGAGATATATCTGTGATGAGATTGGTTAAACACCTTAATATGGTGGAGCTTTATAAAGTCATGGCTAGCAAAACCAAGATTTACTTTGTAATGGAATATGTTAAAGGTGGTGAGCTTTTCAGTAAGGTACCCAAAGGAAAACTTGAGGAGGATGTTGCAAGGAAATATTTTCAACAGCTGATTAGTGCTTTTGCTGTTGATTACTGTCACAGTAGAGGTGTCTGTCATAGAGATCTAAAGCCTGAAAACTTTTTGGTGGATGAGCAGGGCAATCTTAAGGTCTCAGATTTTGACTGAGTGCACTTGCTGAATCTAAGCATCAAGATGGGCTCCTACACACAACCTGCGAGACCTCTGCTTATGTTGCCCCAGAAGTGATTAATAGAAAAGGATATGATGGGTCTAAAGCCGATATATGGTCATGTGTAGGGCTGGATACGAGACGAATATGTTTGGACTCGTTTTCGAGTTCACTTTGTTCGCCCACAAAACGAGTTGAGAATACTACGAACCGAACACGAATACAAGCTTACGTGATGGTGTTCGGTTAAAACGAATACGAATCTGAATTCGATAAGACAAACTATTTGTTCAGTTCTAGAAACCAGAATTTCTTCTATCCTCTCCCTCGAAAATCTAGTGTTGATGACGAGGCGCACCTGTTCAGCCGGTCCCGTCTGTTTCCTTCATCATCTCTATTCCATCTCGGTCGTAATCTAGTTACAGCCATCTACTCTGTTCATTTGCAGCAACGATATCGAGCTTCACGAATAATCCCGTTCATGCATGGCTCGTCCGAACACGAAGCTCGAACTCCTCAGCACAATTGTTCGTCAAACACGAGCCGAACACGAATATGCTAGGAGACCCCAACGAAGCAAACCCAAACAACCTCGTGTTCGCGGTCGGTTTGCTTCGATCCAGCCCTAGTCATGTGGAGTTGTCTTGTATGTTCTACGAGTTGGCTCTTTCCCGTTTCATGATTCAAATCTGATGGAGTTGTATAGGAAGATTGGTAAGGCCGAGTTTAAATTCCCTACCTGGTTTTCCCAGGAAGTACGCCAGCTGTTGTCAAAAATCTTGGATCCAAACCTAAGTACAAGGATATCCACGGCCAACATAATGGAAAATTCATGGTTTTGCAAGGAATTGGAGAAACCTATTGTTTATGAAACCGAAGAGAAAGAACTGACCCCTCTTGATGCCGATGCAGTTTTTTCTCTGGATGAAAACACCAGTACTACATCAGAGTCGAAGACTGAATTGGCGAAACCTTGCCACTTGAATGCTTTCGATATCATATCTCTTTCTGCAGGCTTTGACTTGTCTAGTTTATTTGAGAGAGAGCAAAGAAATGAAATGAGATAGCCAGCCTCAACCATCATCTCTAATTTGGAAGACATTACTAAACGACATTGCTAAATGTGTTAGGCTGAAAGTGAAAAAGATAGATGGAGGTTTGCTGAAAATGGAAGGGTCAAAGGCAGGCAGGAAAGGAGTGTTGGGCATTGATGCAGAAATCTTGCAATTTCTCGCCATTCAAGTAGAACTAATCTATACTAAAGTCTTCGAAATTCAGATACCATGTACTTTCTCGACTATCAAATAGAACTAAACTATGACAAAAAAAAAAAAAAAAAGAATAATGCAGCTACACACAGTCTCGACAAACCAAACAGATAAATAAATGAATAAAAACTCCTTAAATAAAGAAAAAAAAAAGATGAGCTAAGTTATTGAATAAAATAAAGAAAAAGGCAAGGATGAATAATTCCTTATAATAATGTAGCTTCCTACATTCTCTACAAACCAAACACAAAAGTTTCTCATGCATCGACGTAGGCCTTTCTTGGCAACCACGGAAATAAAAAAATAAACAAAAATACAAGAAATGAAAGAAAAATTAAAATACTGCAGATAAAGAAACTGCAAACAAAAGAAGATAAATAATTCCTCATAACAATGCATGCAGCTACGTTCAATCTTAAAAAATCAAACAAAAACTTTCCTCATGAGTTGAATCAAAATTCACATATAAAGATGGGCTGGAAAGCTGCCTACCTGCGAAAGCCGAATAGATCTGATTTGAAGGCTCACAGTCATCCTCCAAATCTGGTTGAAATTCCACAACTCCGTATGGGCTTTCAGCTGGTGCTCACGCAGAGCTTCTAGAACAGTCTCTACGTGTTTCATATGCTCCTCCCAGGTCTTGAACTTTCTTGACAAGCAAACAGATAAATCAATAAACAAAAATACAATAAATGAAAGAAAAATTAAAACACTGTAGATAAAGAAACTGCAAACAAAAGAAGATAAATAATTCCTCATAACAATGCATGCAGCTACGTTCAATCTCAAAAAATCAAACAAAAACTTTCCTCATGAGTTGAATCAAAATTCACATATAAAGATGGGCTGGAAAGCTGCCTACCTGCGAAAGCCGAATAGATCTGATTTGAAGGCTCACAGTCATCCTCCAAATCTGGTTGAAATTCCACAACTCCGTATGGGCTTTCAGCTGGTGCTCACGCAGAGCTTCTAGAACAGTCTCTACGTGTTTCATATGCTCCTCCCAGGTCTTGAACTTTCTTGACAAACAAACAGATAAATCAATAAACAAAAACTCCTTAAATTAGAAAGGAAAAAGAACCGATCAGATAATTTCAAAAAAAGAAAATAAATCTTGAAGAGAAAGAATTCAAAGAATCTTGAAGAGAAAATTTCAGAAAAAAATTAATAAATCTTGATAGAGAAAAAGAAATAATTCATTATTAACATTTGAATTTATTTGATAAGTATTTAATCTGTTAATTTGACTGAATCGAACGAATGATTGATTTGATTGAATGGGAATGATTGAACATTGTTGAAGAGAAAGACGAGAGGCAATCTTGTGCTAAGCATGGAGGGGTTAAAGAAGTGGGATGATAGAAACACGCCGAGAGGGGACGGGTTAAAGTGGGATGATAGAAACACGCCCAGAGGGACAAGATTCTTGTGCTATAATTCTGAGTGTTGTGTACGTGGCGGGACATGAGAAGCTGGTGATGTGTAACAATTGAGAGATGAGGCGCACCGTCTTTTTCGCCAAAGGGTTTGGGCTTTTGTTTGAACGGGTCGTACTGGTTTGTGCGTCTTTGGGATTGATGGAGCTCCGCTTTCTTCTTTTTGTGACGTGGCGGAAAGTGATTGTCGGTGAGTACATGGTATCTGAAAATGGAAGGGTCAAAGGCAGGCACGAAAGGAGTGTTGGGCATTGATGCAGAAAATTTTATGACACCCTTTGAACGCAAATGTACCAGTGTACAGAGATAACCCAGTTTGCAACAACCAAGTTCCTTTAAAAATCAACCCACAAGACAAGAAAAACTCGGCAAAAAAAGATGTTGGCCTAATGGACAAAACCAAACAAGCACCAGCACAAATAAGAGTCAATTCACCCAACAAACTATAAGCCTCCCCACCAAGGGGACCTTCAATTCCTTTCCCAACCACAGAATATTCTACAAGAAACGAAATTCCCAGAAAAAGAAAAGCAAAACTCTCGCTAACGATGAAAGCGTCATAAGTTTCACGAAAAACAATGATAATAATGAGTACCCAGAAGAGAAAAAGTGAAGCGGATAGCATAAAGAAGGAGAATCTGAAAGTAGGGTGGCCCGAAAACGTCAAGAAAAAGAATAACTCACTAAAAGAGGCAATGGGGAGGGAGATAATCAAGAAATAAAGATCAAGATTTTGTGTCTTTGGTCAGAGAAATACCACGGTTTTGATCTGAAAACAGAAGGATTCTTAAGATAAAGAGACGAAGATAAAAGGAGGCGGCAAAGGCCAGCTGGGAAAACGAAGAGAAAGGCCGTGAAATTGGCTGCCAATGAAGCCATTTGATTTAGCGATGGATGATGTTGATGATGGTGTGCAATGAGAAAATAAATGAAAAGAGATAGGAAATCTAGACTGTCAGACTATAAGAAAGATTGAAAGCTTGTTGAAGAAAGTCGTTAGACATGTTTGACACTTTCAATTGCAGACGCGCTCCACCATGTTTATTTATTTAACTGGCGAAAGAACATATTCCCACCCAAGGTTTCACTTAATTACCTTTAACTTTTCAAATTCAAACACCTATCTTTAAGGTGATTAAATATGATTATCTCTAAAACTAAGTAACCATTTCTAATTACCTAGTTCTATCATTAATGGCCACTGCCTCTTGCTGCTTTTAATTATTTTAATTTTCAAAATTTTTTATTTTTTAATATATTTTTAAAATTTGTATATTTTTTTAATATTTAAATAATAGTTTATATGTTTAAAATATTTATTTTATTATTTTATTAATAAATTGACTAGATTGGTGTTTGACTATGAAGATATAACTATTAATAGTTAAATTTAATTGTTGTCCACGGTTAAGGGGGGGGGGGGGTTTACTTTTAAAACTTAAGAGGTGCATGTTGTCGAGTGAAATTTTGGGTGGGAATTGGTGTTTGGCCCTTATTTAACTTGGGAAAATACTATATTGTCAAGTCTCTGGTTTTGTCTTATGCGGTGTCCTTTATTGTTTGCTTTTGAGTGTACTTTTTTAGATGCATAGATTGTCGGGTCATTTTGGTCAGGTAATTAATCCCAACTAAGGTTTTTTCAAATGATAAATTTTGATTTATTAATTTTTTATAATATGTTAATTTTTTATAAAATAACTAAAATACTTTAAATAAAAAATATTATAATAAAATATAAAATAATATTAAAACAAATTTTCAAATTTTTACAAAAATGATCACCGTTATATAAAAAATCACCTAATTCGCATTTTACTTTTAACAGATATGATTAAATATGACAGTATTATTAATAATAATAAAAAAAGTATCGATATTTTTTTATTGTTTTCAATCATTATTGATAACAAAGACAATCAAAACACAAATGAGTAATCACTTGATTTGATTTTTGATAATACTCGTTGACGGTGGTGATCACTTTTTTAATTTTAATTTTAATTTTTATACTTTTTTAATTATTTTTATATTTTTTTAATATTAATTTTTTATAAAATTTATTTTATTATTTTTATTTTAAATAATAAAATTATTTTTTTAATCATTAATATTTAATAATTTAATCATATTTTACCGATATTTGGGTGAGACTTAACCATTTAAAAACAACTTAGGTAAGATTAAGGCATTTAGCCAATGACATTCAGTATAGTCTGCCCCACCGTGCATTGATCTGCCTATAGGTGGATTTTGAGCCCGTGCCTCCGTGACCTTCAACGGGGTTGACTTACAATATTTTATTTCTTTTTAATTATAAATTTTTTATTTTTTATTTTACATAATGTTGCAGGAATGCAATCTACAGGAGATCCTATAAGCAATGGCAGCTGTCAAGTATGTTTTTAAAACCCTGAAAAAAAAAAAAAACCTTTTCAGAGCAAAACGACCAATAAGAAATTTTAAAATGCCATAAATTCATAATTAATTACTATGAATGGAGAAACATGTGAAACCTAATTTATCAATTTAAAAACAATACTTGCCCAACAGGATGGATTCCAAATCAAATTAAACTTGCCATCAAACGGCAAAAAGGATATAAATTCAAATTAAATTAAAATTTCAATTCGAATTTAACTCATTCACATCAAATATTAGTTCAAATCTAAAGCTCAAATTCACCCTTAGATAAAAGGCCAATTTTAATTTAGCAAAAGTTTTTTTCAATTATGAAATACTAACAAAATTCATATTTTTTAAATTAAACTCAACTCAAATTTATAATATCTATTTTAAACTTAATAAAAAAAATAAACAATCACTAATAAGATAAATAGTATCACAGAAAAATAAAAAATTGAATACAAATCGAATTAGATTTTCAATTCAAATTGAACTCGATTGAGTTGAATGTGATCCTGGCTAAATTAGGCATAAATCCACCCCAAGATAAAGGTCAACTCTCTAATTTAGTGACAGTCTCCGGTATGAAACACCAGTACAATTTATATCTTTCAAGTAGAGCAACAAAATCTGAGGGAGGAATGCTGTTAAAACATATTCATGATCCTGTCACAGAATCATATTCATGATCAAACGCATCTGTTGTCATTAAAAGTATTAGATATAAAATGTAAATATAATGGAGCTGTAACTTGAAAAGTTTCTTTTTGGCATTTTCCGCATAGAAATCTCTACATCAAGGAGTATTAGAGCCACCTACATGACACATTCCATAGGAATTATTAATTTGAGAGGAACTGACAATTTATTAGTAAATAATTAGTTTGAACCTTTCCTAGATCTCAATGTAAAAGATACTAATAACAAAGATATCGAATTTCGACCGGTATAGTATTTGAGGATTAGTCCTCTTGCTCTTGATCTCTAATCCACTTTGTTGGCACCCATTTGTGCCCTCTGATTACTGGACAGCTTCCATGAAGAGATGTCTGCAAAAACACTCAACAGATGTTGTAATGTGAGTAGACAGAAAACAAAATATATCACAGCTATTCCACCACCCCAATTTCTTGTTTTGTGTGTTCTTTTACTGTGATCAATGTTACATTGTTATGATTGTGTTCCAGCATTCTGAATTGTACCATGGTGGAATTTTTGAAGCAAACAATCAAAGGAAGTTATGCAGAATATAAATACAACATAACAACTAAGTCCAAATGAAAATTATCTGTTTTATAGCCAACTTCAAATGGAAAAAAAATTGAAGTTTTAAAACAAGTTCAACAGCTTCTTAATTATCTATGATACTCCAAATTTTGTATTATAACTCTGTTAAGAATTGGTTCAGGCCTCAAATTTGTACGGTTGAATTTGCAGTAAAACAAAACCTGACAAAGAAAGAATAAAGATATCAAAATTGGCTATCAACTATGTAAACAAGTAAGAATCAGAGTCAAGTCGGAAATTATTTTACCTAAAATACTCCCACCAAATTAACTAGAGCTTGCAACAGGCAAAAGAAACAAGCTTGAACCAGATGACTTGATCTAAACTATGAAAAGTTTTTTGAAGCAGCCTGCATTAGAAAACCCCATAAGGCTGACAGCAAGGAAGGGCAGACAACCTTTAGCAGAAAATTGACATACCAGTTAATTGCTGATTTGCTATTGAAACATCTTGCGATATTGTTTTTTCTCCAGCTCACGTCGATCATGAATCTGTAAAAAGTTTCATTATTTAAAACAAGTTTGGCAGTAGCTTTGTATCATCGAAACATGAATTAAGAGATAAAGTTTAATATACCAACCTTCTTCTTAGCAGCAGCAAGTTCCTTTTTTATCCCACCCGAATGGGACAAGATAACAAGTTATGAACAACTGTTAATAGAATCCATATAAGAGGTTCAACATATGAGCAAGGTTGAATTGATTCCTAATGCATCTGTGTAGGTGAACAATCATGCTAAAAGATGATTAATTCAATTGACTCTATATGTCTACAACTGTAAATTGACGGTTAATTTCACCATTAATTTAAAGCAAGAGGCAAAATGAAAATCTAGCACACCACCATCGTTTGGCTCCAATTTTAGTGCATTCTCAAAGCTTTCAACAACCGCATCAACATCATTAAGGGCCATATACGCCTGATGGATAAGGAACACATTAAAATTTGAAACTTATTGCAGAACTCAAAATGCAATAGAATAAATTTGCAAATAGATGTAGACAATCCAAAAAAAAAGCCATATTTAATGGCAGAAGACATAAACAAATGATAACTACAAAGAAACATGTTAATGCACTTTAAACAGTTAACTGCTCCATAGTTAAAAGTTGAAATGTTTATAAGGGTATCATCATCATAAAAAGAATTGTAAGCATAACTTAGATAGAATTCGACAATATCCAACAAGCAAAGAGCCAAACCAGCTGAAAGCTATAGAATACACAACAATTACAACTTCTATTACACATCCAAGAAAATTTTTTTCTTTTCTCAAGAACAATTTCTATGTGGCACCCAGGAAACCATATAAAATGAGCATTATGTTATGTGCACACAATATTTGTACACATTTTGTATATCTATATAATGTATTATTATGTGATTGAGTGTTAAATTATTCTTAACTTATCCTTAATTCAAAATTACTCAATCACATTTTGTGGGAAAAAAATTGTGTGCACATTTTTATTGATATAAATACCAATGATTGAAATTCTTACTAATGGATGATATTAACTTGACCTTGATGAAACAATGCTTTGACATTGTTATCTCCATCACGCATTGCAAACTCTGTATCCAATAATGCCCCTTTAAGATCTCCCATTTTCAGTTTACAAGCCTACAGCAAGATATACAACATCAAGTATTGGATGAAGTTAAGAATAGGAAAAAAAAATGCACAAAAGCGATCTTCAATACACATTGAGCTAATAAAAGGTTTGTTTTGTATCATAATTTTAATATAATCCCACCATAGAGTCCAAGAACTCAAAATTTGAGTGAAAAGGAAATGACAAAAAGAAATATCAACTAAAAGCACTACAAAAAAGGGTCAAACAAATACAGAAGAGGCAATCGCTTCTATTTACTTAAGAAAAATCATTTCCATAACTTGCTGCAACTTCTAGAAATCCTATTAAAACTCTCAACATCTATAAGATAATGTATGGAGATATGTTGATCTGTATGACTTAATATATAAAATGCTCCATGCTCAAACAGTCCATTAAATTTTGAACGAAAAAAAATAAAAGAATCTTAATAAGCTGTTTGTAAAGATCTGTGACTTTGTCTTTCTTAGAGATGAACTCTTTTCTGCAAATTCACAAGCATCAAACATACATACAGTGAGTGCAACATAGGCTAAGTGAAACTTGCAATAAACTACAGAATTCCCTAGAGTTCATTAACCTTCATCAATTCCTTCTTTCTCCCAGCAAATATCCAAATAACGTAAAGCCTTCCGATACTTTCTGAGAGCCATCTTATAGTCTTGTTTTTGTGCAAAATGATAATCAACATTATTATTAATGATGCATTAGAAAGAGGAAAAAAAAAAGTTACCAGATAAATGTGAAGGTAGTAGAAAAATATTATTTTAAGAGATTCAAATACCCCCAAAATTTCCCTACATTCACTTCCACATACTATAACATATTTCACAAAGTACAATTAGACTCACCAAATAAATCGATGCGAGATAGATCTATAATGGCACTTATTACCTTGAAATATTCATTTCCAAAAGCCTTGATAGAATCAACAGCATCCATCCTCCAAGCAAGCTCATTGGGACTCTTATGAAGGTCAGTAGCCAAATCAGGATAAATGTCACCATCTTTGAAAATATTAGATATCCCGTCATCAGCCCCTTTAGGGATCTCTCCACAATCAGTTATTATAGCATCAACAGTGGGGCAATCATTTTCACCAATTACGACGTGCTCAATTGATCGAACAACTCCCATTCCTTTAACTACCTTTCTAAACACGACATGTTTCCCATCTAGGTGAAAAGTTCAAGTTGTTGTGATGAAGAACTGAGATCCATTTGTGTTCGGGCTAGCATTAGCCTAAATAGCATTCCTTTTCGTTCATGTTTCAATTCAAAATTTTCATCTTCAAACTTATATCCGTAGATTGATTCTCCACCAGTGCCATCTCCAACAGAAATATCTCCTCCTTGTATCATCAAACCTTTAATGACACGATGAAAGGGTACTCCCTGAAACCAAGATATATTTATCATAGAGAAAAGAAACGAACAAAAGATTAGTTTTAGTCTGTGAATGGCATTGAAGAACTAATATTACTGTATACCCAAAATAAATAGTAAATCTTCAAAATAAATATCAGTATGCAACAAATTTAGGAAAGACAAGATGAATCCTATAAATGATAATACAAAAAACACACAAATGATCACAACTTACACAAAACCATCAATGAGGCAAAGCTATGCCTTACAAATACCATATGATCAAATGCAGAAAATCAAATTTCTGTTCTGATTAATTAAACCAATATGCATAAGTTTTTCCCGTATTCACACAATCCTAATTGGAATTCCCTATAAATGAATAAACTATTAGAAAATCAGCCAAAATACATTATCTTGCACTAAATTGAAATGGGTCCTTCTCAACATTACAAAATCAGCCACTAGAAGTCACCAATTGGTCTACCTTCACTTGTTTATGTTTGTCTAATTATTATGTGGGAGGGGCCAATATGCATGCATATGCATACACATATAGACATACACATATGCATAAATATGCATACACATATAGACATATACATATGCATATACTTACGCATATCCATATGCATTCATATGCATACACATATAGGCATATACATACGCATATACATGCACACATATGCATACATAGACATACACATGTTAGTATATACATACGCATATACATATGCATTTATATATAGGCATACAGATACACATATACATATGCATACACATATAGGCTTATACATATGCAAATACATATGCATACTTGTAGCATCCCAGGTTAGAAAAGCCCTTAGGGGAAGAGTTTTGGGGTTAGAAACGAGATGCAGAAAGAGATTGGGAGTCTAGTAAAGTTCAGGGGTGAGTTAGTAAGTTTTCAGAGCCGTGTGACTTTCGTAGGAATCCTTTCAGAAGGATTCGATCAGGCGAGTGAGTGGGAAATGGATTAAGTCCATTTTCCCTTGTGCACGCCCGTGCACCTTTGATGCACGACCATGCGTGGCCTAGTATATAAGTGGAGCCGAGAGTTATGTCATTTCTTTTCTCACCCATTTGCATTTCAGCCAAGTTCTCTCTTCATTTTCAGTTCCTCCCATCCCTAGAGAGGAAATTCAGCAGCAAATAGCTCCCGATCAGGTTAGAGAGCGAAGAGAATAGTTCAAAAGTTAACTTTCCGAAGCAATGGCGCGAGGTAAGTGTTCTCTTACCTTTTCCTTGAGTTTCCCAGCTTGCTTTGTGAGATTTGATGCCATAGATGAGTTATTTGCATGTGGATGAATGTTTGGAATGAGTATATGGCCTTGCATGTTGAAATTGAATGATGGATTTCCATCCTTGTGCTTTGCATGCATGTTGATCATGTTTTAGTGAGAGAAAGTCAATGTTTCCATGGTGAAATGCTTGATACTTGATGCATGTGAGAAGTGATGCTTGAATTGTGTTGTTTGTGGTGCTGGGAACGTGTAATTGAAGTGTTATTGCAATTGAATGTGAATTGGTATGAGTTTAAGGCATTTTCTAGGCGGTGCTCTTGTTGAAGAACAAGACGCACGGTGGTGCGCCAGTATGGCACGACCGTGAGTCTTTGTTTTTCCAAATGCACGCCCGTGTGTACGCTGTATGCACGACCAGAAAATGCACATGCACGCCCGTGTGTCCACATACGCACGCCCGTGCATGCACTTTCAGTGAATGTTTTCCAAAAATTTCAGTAGCTTGCACGGTCAGGTGCACGACTAATGCACGACCCCGTGCGTTCAAGCTCATGCCCGTGCACTTTTCTCACACGCCCGTGCATTAGCAGATTTTTAGAAATGATTAATTATTTGTTTAATTAAGCATGCGAATTCAGAACAAAGTCTAATGGGCTTCAGATAAGCATCAAATGAGCATGAATTCAGTTAATAAGCTGTATATGCATATCATAGCATGACATGTAGCTTCAGAGAGGATCAAGGGATCCGAATTCAGTAGCATGCAGTATTCAGAGCCCGATGTACGGGTGAGAGCATTAGGTGGAACACGAGGGGGCATCTGTGGGATTCAACCTTCTGACACCAGTCAGAACGCTCAGCAGTATTTCAGATTCAGTTTCTGACACCAGTCAGAATATTCAGTAGCATTCAGATTTTACCATCTGACACCAGTCAGATCGGGCAGCAGTGTTCAGATTCAACTTTCTAGCCAGTAGCTAGACTGTTCAGCCCACATGGCCAGGATGTCGAATCCCTGTGTCCATCAATCTGATCAGCACAGCAGGTACCTTCGGGTACATTCAGATAGAGGTATTCAGATACATGCATCTATGAGATATTTCAGTAGCATGACATGACATATGCATCATGACATGTATAATAATGAGAATTCAGATAAATCAGATATTCAGAATAACAGTTTCAGATTCCAGCAAGCGCATAGATGTATGAATAGGGTCGAGGCCCAGGTATGTTTGATTATATGATTGTTTGTGCTTGCTTGGGTTGAGGGAAGTAAGGAGCGCTTACTGGGAAGTAAGGAGCGCTTACTGGGTGATCTTTATCACTCATCCCCCTCCTTCTTCCATCTTTTCAGGTGGTTCGTGCTGTTTTTCGATGAGCGGTTGGATTGAGGCTGACGGAGAGGGCCTACACCGCGATCCCAGTTTTGAGTTGTACAGTTTATGGTTTGGACCTGTGTGGTCATATTGTACATATTTTATGTATCCGGATGTACGAAACAGTATGTATGTATATGGAAAGGCCATTGGGCCCATTGTATAGAACAGCTTGTATATTTTTCAGTTGATGTATGTATTTCAGCTTCCACATGTGCAGAAATGTATAGTTTCAGTTTTTATTTATTTCCGTAGGATTCTCGTCGCAGGTACCCGAGTTTTCAGATGATTAATAAAAGCTCCTCATAGTATTATTCAGTAGCAGCAGGGGTACTCGTGGCGGCGGGTCCTATATTGTTGGTATCAAAACAAAAGTTGTAAGTGTGTGGTGCCTATTTTCTCTCCTTCGCAACCGTCGTCCAGACCCTCCTCACAGCACAGTCGGGTATTTGTTTCTAGCTTTGATTGTGTTATGTGATTCTAACCCCAGTTTGTTGTGATGCTATAGATAGAGAGGAGTATGTCCCTAGATGTCTAGATGAGACGGACAGTAATTCACCCGCCCATCCTATGAGTGTTAGTGGTAGGCGGCGATCTCAGAGTACCTCCCATGTGTCGATGAGACCAGAGCAGTTGAGAGAGATGATTGGAGATGTTGTTAGAGAGAGCCTCCAGCAAGCTGGAGTGGGTAATGTTCAGGAGCCAGATAGAGTTACTCCTCCTCAGCATGAGGGTCATCGGATTTCGAGGAGATGACATTCCTAGTCACAGTATCAGTCGTAGCCACAGTATCAGTGACAGTATCAGTATCAGTCACAGCCTCAGTCAGTTAGAGAGAGGCATCAGTATCCAGCTGGTTATGCAGATTCCAGTCAGAGTATTAGTACAGAGACAGCTGGCACGAGTTCTTCAGGTAGACTTCATCTGATCTACCATCTGCCAGGGTCGTATCAGCCAGTGAAATTCAGTAGATCTAGGGATCCAGTAATAACAGAGGAGTGGATAGAGTCAGTGGAGAGTGTCATGGGACTCTTTACTCTTTTAGAGAGAGAGAATGTTAGATATGCAGTGTTTCATCTCAGGGGTGATGCCAAGGTTTGGTGGAGTCTAGCCAAGGCTTCCATCAACGAGGAGCAGATGACATGGACTAAATTCAGACAGTTGTTCAATGCTGAGTACAGGAGTACAGAGGTATTGTATACTAAGGCCCAAGAGTTTATTGATTTGGCTCAGGGGTCTAGTTCAGTCAAGGAGTATGCTACCAAATTTAATGCATTAGCGAGATTCGTCCCGAGTTTGGTAGGGACAGAGATAGACAGAGTACAGAAATTTATTCATGGCTTGCATCCTGCGATCTACAAGGATGTCATGACAGGAGCAGATCCTCCCCAGAGATTCAGTGATACCTTAGGGAGAGTGCTCAGATCAGAGGTCAGATTACAGAAGATGGGTGCTATGAGCAGAGCATCTGAGAAAGATCAGAGGATAGAGGATAGAGACAAGGGTAAGAGGCCGATGTCAGCCAGGAGATCTGCCCGAGGTTTTCAGAGTCAGAGGCAGAGAGTCACACCCCAGCTGCCACAGTGTACCAAGTGTGGCAGGCGCCATTCGGAAGAGTGTCTAGTCGGCCAGATTGTTTGTTACTGGTGCCATCAGCCAGGGCACATGATGGCAGCGTGTCCAGCCAGATTTGGAACTGGTGGTGGGTCAAGCAGAGGTGGAGTTGGTCAGTTCAGAGGTCGAGGTGGTCCACCCTGAGGCGGAGCCAAAGTAGAGAAAGGTGGAGCAGATGTTCCCAGAGTTGATGATAGAGCACCCGAGGGAGGTGCCGGTCCTTCCGGAGTTGGCAGAGGCAGAGCCAGAGTGTATGCTGTTCACCAGGAGCAGGCAGAGGCCACTCCCCACGTGGTGACTGGTCAGTTACTTTATTTTGATACTCCATTATTTGTACTCGTTGATTGTGGAGTCACACACAGCTTCGTAGCTTGGAGTGTAGTGGAGAGATTAGGGGTTGACCCTAGTGTGGCCAGTAGGAGTATCCATATAGAGATGTCAGATAGGGGATTTGTGTTGAGTGACAGAGTCCTCCTAGATCAGGAGGTAGAGATTATGGGTAGACAGATGATGATAGATTTGATTCTGCTGGAGTTAGCAAATTTTGATATGATATTAGGGATGGATTTCTTGGGTAGATATGGTGTAGAGATAGATTGTGGAAGGAATAAAGTGAGATTCCACATAGGCCCTGATCAGTTTGTGTTTGATGAGGGCAGAGTTGACAGTTTGATGATCTCCAGTATTCAGGCGAGCAGATTGATGAGACAGGGTTGTGTTGGCTATTTGGCCAATGTTGTATGCAACAGTTCAGTGGGTCTGAGTATCGAGGAGGTGCCAGTAGTCAGAGAGTTTTCAGATATGTTTCCAGATGAGTTGTCAGGGTTACCTCCAGATAGAGAGTTAGAGTTTAGTGTTGAGCTTCTTCCAGGTACGGCTTCAATTTCTAAGGCTCCGTACCGGATGGCTCCAACTGAGCTTCAGGAGTTGAAGAAGCAGCTTCAGGAGTTGACAGATAAGAGATTCATCAGGCCCAGTTGTTCACCTTGGGGAGCTCCGATTATGTTTGTTAAGAAGAAAGATGGGTCGATGAGGATGTGTATCGACTACAGGGAGCTTAACAGAGTGACAGTGAAGAACAAGTATCCCCTGCCAAGGATAGATGACTTGTTCGATCAGTTGAGAGGTGCAGCTATGTTTTCCAAGATCGATTTGAGATCTGGATATTATCAGGTCAGAGTGGCAGACAGTGATGTTCCCAAGACAGCTTTCACGACCAGATATGGGCATTATGAGTTCGTGGTGATACCGTTTGGGTTGACTAATGCCCTAGCGATCTTTATGAATCTGATGAATCGGGTGTTTCATGATTGTTTGGACCGGTTCGTGGTAGTCTTCATTGATGACATTCTGGTGTATTCCAGGAGTGTGGCAGAGCATGAGGAGTATCTCAGATATGTGCTTCAGAGATTGAGAGACAGACAGTTGTATGCTAAGTTCTCCAAGTGTGAGTTTTGGCTTGACACAGTAGCATTTTTGGGTCATGTAGTGACAGCAGATGGCATTTCAGTAGATCCCAGTAAAGTGGAGGCTATATTGAGTTGGCCAAGGCCGAAGACAGTAAGAGAGATCAAAAGCTTCCTTGGGTTGGCAGGCTATTACAGGAGATTCATTGAGGGATTCTCTAGCCTAGTGAGGCTTCTCACTGCCTTAACTAGGAAAGAGGTTCCATTTGTATGGTCAGATGAGTGCGAGGCATGATTTCAGGAGCTCAAGCAGAGATTGACTAGTGCTCCAGTTTTGGCACTACCTCAGGAGGGAGTAGAGTTTGATATTTCTACAGACGCATCCCATCAGGGGATTGGGGTAGTGTTGATGCAGAATGGTAGGGTCATTGCCTATGCCTCCAGGCAATTGAGAGATCATGAGGTGAGGTATCCTACCCATGATTTGGAGTTAGCTGCAATTATTTTCGCCCTGAAGATTTGGAGACATTATTTATATGGGATCAAGTGCAGCATTTATTCAAACCATAAGAGTCTGAAGTATTTCTTCACCCAGAGAGAGCTTAATATGAGACAGAGGAGATGGCTAGAGTTGGTGAAGGATTATGATGTTGACATCAGATATCATCCAGGGAGAGCCAATGTGGTGGCAGATGCATTGAGTAGGCGAGTAGCCTTATCCAATCTTTCAGTTCAGAGGGAGCTGTAGTATGAGATTGCCAGAGAGCAGATTGAGATAGTGACTATGGGTTTCTCTAGACTTCAGATCAGATCTCCTCTGTATGATGCGATTAGAGAGTGTCAGATGTCAGATGAGTGGACTCAGAGTATGCTCCAGAAGATGTTAGAGAGAGTAGTGCCAGACTTTGAGTTTAGAGATGGGATCTTGAGATTCAGAGACAGAGTATGTGCGCCACAGAGTTCAGAGTTGAGACAGATGATTTTGTCAGAGGCGCACAGTATGGTGTATTCAGCATACCCAGGCAGTACAAAGATGTATCAGGATCTCAAAAAGAGTTTTTGGTGGTCAGGCATGAAGAAGGACATAGCAGACTTTGTTTCCAAATGTCTGATATGTCAGCAGGTTAAGGCAGAGCACCAGAGACCCTTAGGTCTACTTCATCCTTTGAGTATTCCTGAATGGAAGTGGGAAGATATTTCTATGGATTTCATTTCTGGTCTTCCCAGAGTCCAGAGAGGATTTGATGGCATATGGGTAATAGTAGACAGATTGAGCAAGTCAGCTCATTTTCTGCCAGTCAGACAAGGCATGTCTACAGATCAGTTGGGGAGACTGTATATCAGAGAGGTAGTCAGACTTCATTGAGTTCCCAGGACTATAGTATCAGACAGAGACTCCAAATTTCTGTCAGCTTTCTGGAGATCATTGTAGAGAGCCTTGGGGACCAGATTGCAGTTCAGTTCAGCATATCATCCTCAGACAAATGGGCAGACTGAAAGAGTTAATAAGATTCTGGAGGATATGCTCAGAGCTTGTTGTATGGACTTCCAGACTGATTGGGCAGAATTGATTCCCCTCATGGAGTTTACTTATAATAATAGTTATCAGGCGACTATTCAGATGGCTCCATTTGAGGCGTTGTACGGTCAGAAGTGTAGATCTCCTCTTCATTGGGATGAGATTGGAGAGAGAGATTCTCTAGAGACAGTTGTGGGTCCAGAGATAGTTCAGGGGATGATTGAGCAGATCAGAATCATCAAGCAGAGGATGAGACAGGCCCAGGATCGACAGAAGAGTTTTTCTATGATGGATTAGCCTTTTTTAGGCATCTCCGACAATTGGATGATTTAACTTATGGCGAAGCTAAAAAGACTTCATAACGGCCAAGTTCTTTTCATAACGGCCAAGTTCTTTTCTCAACTGATTGGTGGAATGCCCTTGGTTGGGTAAACTTAACAAGATTGGATTTGCCCCTTAGTTGGGTAAGCTCGACAAGATTGGATTTACCCCTGGTTGGGTAAGTTATACAAATTGGATTTAGCCCTGGTTGGGTAAGCTCGACAAAATCAAATGCTCCTATAAAAGGATAAAGATGTCCTTGTAAGACGAATCACAAAATTACCATAAAGGCGAATTGAAACATCAAGCTATTTTGAGTATTTTATGTGATGCATGATGACATGTTTATGTTGATTTTGCTAATTTGGATGCAATGTTTATAGTCACAACCATATCAGTATGAAGGTAAGAGATCTAGACTAAGGGAACATGCCCTGATTTTCTCAATTCTTCTTTTTTCTTTTTTTTCTTTGTTTCTTCCCTTTTATCTTGATGGGATTTGACATCTCAGCTTCAACCCATAAGTCCATATGACAAAAGATTTTTATTCGAAAAAAAGAAGTTATCTAGCTTGGTATACGCTCACACGTCACTCAATTCACTCAAGTGTTTGAAAATGTGAAAATTTTATGCTCAGGTTCAGCTCATGAATGGTGTCTACCATAGGCTTGCTTGTTCATCTGATCTCCATCACTTAGGTCACATGCAGACACAAATTTGATAGTCTTATCAAAATTTGTAATAGGGTTGGGGTGAAGGTAAGATTTTCTCGGATATTAGCAGTTTAGACCGAAGGGACTGATAGGGTCATCTAAAACTTCTTCTTCAAGATTTGAACATCAATTCACGTTTGTTCCTCTTTTTAGCTTCTAGAGTGCTTGCGTTACAAAGATCTTTCTCTCTTTTTTGCTTTCATCTCTTTTTTTCTTTTTCTCTCTTTTTTTCTTCAATTTTTTGTTCTTTTTTTTTTTTTGTTTTATATAGATGGGTGCAAGTGTCACTGCTTTCCGTTTGTTTTGCCCTAACAGCCTTAAATGCTCTACCAGCTCCCACGGTAAGGTAAGGACAAAAAAAGGAGGTCGATGATTTGTGATGTAGGTTTTGCCAAAAAAATGTTTCAGGCTCAACAGGATTTTCTTTGTATCATGGTTGGCTTTTTGGTCAAAGTGACTTATCATCATTTATGTGGATGCATGTGATCGATTATGATCTTGATCAGTATTTGAAGCAAGTTCTAGAGGCATCTATCATGAGTGAACACACTCAACAAAGAAATCAAAGGTCATATGTGTGTGCATGACCACAGGCTCAAAATATCACATTTAGGGTTTTAAGGTCTACCAAGACTAGTTACCTCTTTTTCAGAAAAATTCTATTACCAAAATTTGTCAATACATTGAGATGCATATGTCTTAGCCCATGTATCACTCCCTTTATAGTCGACCTACCATTTCTTATTTCATGCTCACTTTTTTTTTTTTTTTAAGGCACACCTCTTCTTTCCTTATATAGCCAAGAAATCTTCAATTTGTACCCCAACATCATATAATTGCTCAAACGTAGTTAATGGGAAGAAACAAATTTTCTCATAAAAAGTAGGGAAAAGGTTCTTCATCACCATCTTTACTTGATCTTTTTCAGGAGGTTTATTTGTCATCTTAGAGGCCTTCTTTCTCCATCTAATTAAGAATTCAGCAAATGACTCACTATGTCTTTGTTTAGTCGTTTCCAAATCTCTGATTGTCACGTCTAAGGCAGTGTTGTAGGAATATTGTTGCACAAACTTTTTAATCAATTCATGCCAGTCTAATTTGTCTGCTTTATTGAGATTGTAATACCAAACACTAATAACCCCTTCTAATGACAAAGGAAACAATTCTACCATTTGTTCTTTCGGTAACCCAGTTGTTCCCATCTCAGTAACATAATGCCTTAAATGCGTTTTCGGATCACCAATTCCATCAAATTTGGATAAATCAGGCATTTTAAACTTTGGTGGTACCCTCATTTCTTCAGGTATGTCTAAGTCATCCCAATCTAATGAGAATGATGCTCCTTGCTTCTTTATGGTCTTCTCCAATTGTTCCAACTTTTCAGTTATTACTCTGTCCCTCGAAGTGAGCATGGGTACTTTTATCGTCTTCTTTGAGCCTCTTTCTCTCTCTTCCCGAGTTTTCAAATAAACATCCAAATCAAAGAAGTTATCCCCTGAATCATTTTGTTGCTCTTGAGCTAAGCCCCTCATCTCACTAGTTTCTCCTACTTTCTGTTTTCCTTCCATTTTTGTCATCATTTGGGCCATTTTATTCATCAAGTCATCCATTTTTGTAGCTAGCATTTCATCAATTATCTTCTCAAGCTTATCCATCATTTCCTCCATCATGTTTCCCTTGGTCATATCTCTCTTCTCTTACTGAACGGTTGCAAAATGACATGTTAGTGCATGATGTGTTTACACATGACACGTATGTAGGAATTAACAGAGTGACATGTTGGTGCATGATATGCATGATGTGTTTATGCATGACATGTATACAAGATTAACAAAATGACATGTTGGTGCATGATATGCATGATGTGTTTACGCAAATGCATGACATATATGTAGGATTAAATGGGTGAATTTATTTTAAACGACGACTTTATTAGACTCAACAAGAATTGTGGCAAAAAGGTGGTTTCAATAAGTAGACAAACAAAAGAATTATGGATCTAATGTCTAAGTAAAGCGAAGACTTAAACTCAAAAAAAAACTAATGACAACACATCTAGCCCTAAAGATAAGATTTCGGATTATACGACATGGGAGACGAGACGAATGAAGGGGTGAGTCTATTACTCCTAAACGATTCTACCTTATGGGAGACTTGAATCAAAATTACTTATTTCGAAAGACAAAAGACAAAAAATGCCCCTAAGAGATAATTCAGATTGAAATTGACGATTTTAACCTTACAAGAATGATTCAGATCGAAATTGCATACTTAGGATGACGTTTGACAATTCTACCCTTATAGGATGATTCAAGTTGAAAATAAACAAAGATGAAAATGCCCTTTGGAGGCGATTCGAAAAAAGAAATGCTTTTAAAATCTAGGCTTCGCCCCCTTATCACTCCCTTCGCACCCTTATTACTTCAGTTAATGAAAAGTTAGAAAAGTCAATTCTACCCTAGATAGTTAGTATCCATTGAGTCACCAGAAGACCCAATGGTCCCAGACCTAATGAATCCTTACGTATGAAGTTTCGAGTTTTATGTGCCCATTTAGGAGTATGTCGAGTCATGTCACAAAGATTTATACAAAATGACGTTTCAAAAAGTTTTCTCCTAGTGGAGACCACTCAAAGAAACAATTAGTGAAATCTTGATATCATGGATCAAGGCATATTTCAAAATAGGCAGTAAAAACTCAAGACTTTACATATAAAGATTCGACTCGATCAATCACATGCAAAAGGGTCCTAAAGTTAACATCTATGGGCCACTACATGGGTTTGACTCGGGTAAAGGTCAAGGGCTACCTTAAGCGAGAACCAAAGGTTCTTTTTATATACACGAAGGTACGTTGCCCAAGGCTGATGTACAAGACAGACTACCCCTGGGCCGAGTGGGCTTTCGGACGAAGTCTGGATTGCCATCGGGGTTAATAGGGACAAGGAGTGCACAGTGGGTGTGAGTGTTGTGCAATGCAAGGAACTTGATTAAACTCAGAAGCGCTTTACAAACTTACCACATCGGAATCGACTCTTCGCATTTTCCCCAGTGGAGTCGCCAGAGCTGTGGCGCCAGTTTTTGTCGCGCCAAGCGAGGACAGACTTACCACTCTTGTTTAACCACCCTAGACGTGGCCAAGAGGAGCGCATAACGGGTTTTTGGCCCGCTACGGAGTCTATGGAG
>JAJEJH010000498.1:21360-198324 GCA_026122585.1 Anacardium occidentale
GAAATCTTAAAGCTGGCATGAGTGTGGCCATTAAGATAATAAACGAAGAGAAATCTTGAAGGTTGGGATAATTAATCAGATTAAGCGAGATATATCTGTGATGAGATTGGTTAAACACTCTAATGTGGTAGAGCTTTATAAAGTCATGGCTAGCAAAACCAAGATTTACTTTATAATGGAATATGTTAAAGGTGGTGAGCTTTTCAGTAAGGTACCCAAAGGAAAACTTGAGGAGGATGTTGCAAGGAAATATTTTCAACAGCTGATTAGTGTTGTTGCTGTTGATTACTGTCACAGTAGAGGTGTCTGTCATAGAGATCTAAAGCCTGAAAACTTTTTGGTGGATGAGCAGGGCAATCTTAAGGTCTCAGATTTTGACTGAGTGCACTTGCTGAATCTAAGCATCAAGATGGGCTCCTACACACAACCTGCGGGACCTTTGCTTATGTTGCCCCAGAAGTGATTAATAGAAAAGGATATGATGGGTCTAAAGCCGATATATGGTCATGTGTAGGGCTGGATACGAGACAAATATGTTTGGACTCGTTTTCGAGTTCACTTTGTTCGCCCATAAAACGAGTTGAGAATACTACGAACCGAACACGAATACAAGCTTACATGATGGTGTTCGGTTAAAACGAATACGAATCTGAATTCGATGAGACAAACTATTTGTTCAGTTCTAGAAACTAGAATTTCTTCCATCCTCTCCCTCGAAAATCCAGTGTTGATGACGAGGCGCACCTGTTCAGCCGGTCCCGTCTGTTTCCTTCATCGTCTCTGTTCCATCTCGGTCGTAATCCAGTTGCAGCCATCTACTCTGTTCATTTGCAACAACGATACCGAGTTTCACGAATAATCCCGTTCATGCATGGCTCGTCCGAACACGAAGCTCGAACTCCTCAGCACAACTGTTCGTCGAACATAACCCAAACATGGATATGCTAGGAGACCCAAACGAAGCAAACCCCAACAACCTCGTGTTCGCGTTCGGTTTGCTTCGATCCAGCCCTAGTCATGTGGAGTTGTCTTGTATGTTCTACTAGTTGGCTCTTTCCCGTTTCATGATTCAAATCTGATGGAGTTGTATAGGAAGATTGGTAAGGCCGAGTTTAAATTCCCTACCTGGTTTTCCCAGGAAGTACGCCAGCTGTTGTCAAAAATCTTGGATCCAGACCTAAGTACAAGGATATCCACGGCCAACATAATGGAAAATTCATGGTTTTGCAAGGAATTGGAGAAACCTATTGTTTATGAAACCGAAGAGAAAGAACTGACCCCTCTTGATGCCAATGCAGTTTTTTCTCTGGATGAAAACACCAGTAATACATCAGAGTCGAAGACTGAATTGGCGAAACCTTGCCACTTGAATGCTTTCGATATCATATTCCTTTCTGCAGGCTTTGACTTGTCTAGTTTATTTGAGAGAGAGCAAAGAAATGAAATGAGATAGCCAGCCTCAACCATCATCTCTAATTTGGAAGACATTACTAAACGACATTGCTAAATGTGTTAGGCTGAAAGTGAAAAAGATAGATGGAGGTTTGCTGAAAATGGAAGGGTCAAAGGTAGGCAGGAAAGGAGTGTTGGGCATTGATGCAGAAATCTTGCAATTTCTCGCCATCCAAGTAGAACTAATCTATACTAAAGTCTTCGAAATTCAAATACCATGTACTTTCTCGACTATCAAACAGAACTAAACTATGATTAAAAAAAAAAAAAATAATGCAGCTACACACAGTCTCGACAAGCCAAACAGATAAATAAATGAATAAAAACTTCTTAAATAAAGAAAAAAAAAAAGATGAGTTAAGTTATTGAATAAAATAAAGAAAAAGGCAAGGATGAATAATTCCTTATAATAATGTAGCTTCATACATTCTCTACAAACCAAACACAAAAGTTTCTCATGCATCGACGTAGGCCTTTCTTGGCAACCACGGAAATAAAAAAATAAACAAAAATACAAGAAATGAAAGAAAAATTAAAACACTGTAGATAAAGAAACTGCAAACAAAAGAAGATAAATAATTCCTCGTAACAATGCATGCAACTACGTTCAATCTCAAAAAATCAAACAAAAACTTTCCTCATGAGTTGAATCAAAATTCACATATAAAGATGGGCTGGAAAGCTGCCTACCTGCGAAAGCCGAATACATCTGATTTGAAGGCTCACAGTCATCCTCCAAATCTGGTTGAAATTCCACAACTCCGTATGGGCTTTCAGCTGGTGCTCACGCAGAGCTTCTAGAACAGTCTCTACGTGTTTCATATGCTCCTCCCAGGTCTTGAACTTTCTTGACAAGCAAACAGATAAATCAATAAACAAAAATACAAGAAATGAAAGAAAAATTAAAACACTGTAGATAAAGAAACTGCAAACAAAAGAAGATAAATAATTCCTCATAACAATGCATGCAGCTACGTTCAATCTCAAAAAATCAAACAAAAACTTTCCTCATGAGTTGAATCAAAATTCACATATAAAGATGGGCTGGAAAGCTGCCTACCTGCGAAAGCCGAATAGATCTGATTTGAAGGCTCACAGTCATCCTCCAAATCTGGTTGAAATTCCACAACTCCGTATGGGCTTTCAGCTGGTGCTCACGCAGAGCTTCTAGAACAGTCTCTACGTGTTTCATATGCTCCTCCCAGGTCTTGAACTTTCTTGACAAGCAAACAGATAAATCAATAAACAAAAATACAAGAAATGAAAGAAAAATTAAAACACTGTAGATAAAGAAACTGCAAACAAAAGAAGATAAATAATTCCTCATAACAATGCATGCAACTACGTTCAATCTCAAAAAATCAAACAAAAACTTTCCTCATGAGTTGAATCAAAATTCACATATAAAGATGGGCTGGAAAGCTGCCTACCTGCGAAAGCCGAATATATCTGATTTGAAGGCTCACAGTCATCCTCCAAATCTGGTTGAAATTCCACAACTCTGTATGGGCTTTCAGCTGGTGCTCACGCAGAGCTTCTAGAACAGTCTCTACGTGTTTCATATGCTCCTCCCAGGTCTTGAACTTTTTTGACAAACAAACAGATAAATCAATAAACAAAAACTCCTTAAATTAGAAAGGAAAAAAGAACCGATCAGATAATTTTAAAAAAAGAAAATAAATCTTGAAGAGAAAGAATTCAAAGAATCTTGAAGAGAAAATTTCAGAAAAAAATTAATAAATCTTGATAGAGAAAAAGAAAGAATTCATTATTAACATTTGAATTTATTTGATAAGTATTTAATCTGTTAATTTGACTGAATCGAACGAATGATTGATTTGATTGAATGGGAATGATTGAACATTGTTGAAGAGAAAGACGAGAGGTAATCTTGTGCTAAGCATGGAGGGGTTAAAGAAGTGGGATGATAGAAACACGCCGAGAGGGGAGGGGTAAAAGAAGTGGGATGATAGAAACACGCCAAGAGGGACAAGATTCTTGTGCTATAATTCTGAGTGTTGTGTACGTGGCGGGACATGAGAAGCTGGTAATGTGTAACAATTGAGAGATGAGGCGCACCGTCTTTTTCGCCAAAGGGTTTGGGTTTTTGTTTGAACGGGTCGTACTGGTTTGTGCGTCTTTGGGATTGATGGAGCTCCGGTTTCTTCTTTTTGTGACGTGGCGGAAAGTGATTGTCGGTGAGTACATGGTATCTGAAAATGGAAGGGTCAAAGGCAGGCAGGAAAGGAGTGTTGGGCATTGATGCAGAAAATTTTATGACACCCTTTGAACGCAAATGTACCAGTGTACAGAGATAACCCAGTTTGCAACAACCAAGTTCCTTTAAAAATCAACCCACAAGACAAGAAAAACTCGGCGAAAAAAGATGTTGGCCTAATGGACAAAACCAAACAAGCACCAGCACAAATAAGAGTCAATTCACCCAACAAACTATAAGCCTCCCCACCAAGGGGACCTTCAATTCCTTTCCCAACCACAGAATATTCTACAAGAAACGAAATTCCCAGAAAAAGAAAAGCAAGACTCTCGCTAACGATGAAAGCGTCATAAGTTTCACGAAAAACAATGATAATAATGAGTACCCAGAAGAGAAAAAGTGAAGCGGATAGCATAAAGAAGGAGAATCTGAAAGTAGGGTGGCCCGAAAACGTCAAGAAAAAGAATAACTCACTAAAAGAGGCAATGGGGAGGGAGATAATCAAGAAATAAAGATCAAGATTTTTGTGTCTTTGGTCAGAGAAATACCACGGTTTTGATCTGAAAACAGAAGGATTCTTAAGATAAAGAGACGAAGATAAAAGGAGGCGGCAAAGGCCAGCTGGGAAAACGAAGCGAAAGGACGTGAAATTGGCTGCCAATGAAGCCATTTGATTTAGCGATGGATGATGTTGATGATGGTGTGCAATGAGAAAATAAATGAAAAGAGATAGGAAATCTAGACTGTCAGACTATAAGAAAGATTGAAAGCTTGTTGACGAAAGTCGTTAGACATGTTTGACACTTTCAATTGCAGACGCGCTCCACCATGTTTATTTATTTAACTGGCCAAAGAACATATTCCCACCCAAGGTTTCACTTAATCACCTTTAACTTTTCAAATTCAAACACCTATCTTTAAGGTGATTAAATATGATTATCTCTAAAACTAAGTAACCATTTCTAATTACCTAGTTTTATCATTAATGGCCACTGTCTCTGGCTGCTTTTAATTTTTTTAATTTTCAAAATTTTTTATTTTTTAATATATTTTTAAAATTTTTATATTTTTTTAATATTTAAATAATAGTTTATATGTTTAAAATATTTATTTTATTAATAAATTGACTAGATTGGTGTTTGACTATGAAGATATAACTATTAATAGTTAAATTTAATTGTTGGCCACGGTTAAGGGGGGGTTTAGTGTCAAAACTTAAGAGGTGCATGTTGTTGAGTGAAATTTTGGGTGGGAATTGGTGTTTGGCCCTTATTTAACTTGGGAAAATACTATATCGTCAAGTCTCTGTTTTTGTCTTACGCGGTGTCCTTTATTGTTTGCTTTTGAGTGTACTTTTTTGAATGCATAGATTGTCGGGTCATTTTGGTCAGGTAATTAATCTCAGCTAAGGTTTTTTCAAATGATAAATTTTGATTTATTAATTTTTTATAATATGTTAATTTTTTATAAAATAACTAAAATACTTTAAATAAAAAATATTATAATAAAATATAAAATAATATTAAAACAAATTTTCAAATTTTTACAAAAATGATCACCGTCATATAAAAAATCACCTAATTCGCATTTTACTTTTAACAGATATGATTAAATATGATAGTATTATTAATAATAAAAAAAAAATATCGATATTTTTTTATTGTTTTCAATTATTATTGATAACAAAGACAATCAAAACACAAATGACCGATCACTTGATTTGATTTTTGATAATACTCGTTGACGGTGGTGATCACTTTTTTAATTTTAATTTTTATATTTTTTTAATTATTTTTATATTTTTTTAATTATTTTTTTAATATTAATTTTTTATAAAATTTATTTTATTATTTTTATTTTAAATAATAAAATTATTTTTTTAATCATTAATATTTAATAATTTAATCATATTTTACCGATATTTGGGTGAGACTTAACCATTTAAAAACACCTTAGGTAAGATTAAGGCATTTAGCCAATAACATTCAGTATAGTCTGCCCCACCATGCATTGATCTGCCTATAGGTGGATTTTGAGCCCGTGCCTCCGTGACCTTCAACGGGGTTGACTTACAATATTTTATTTCTTTTTAATTATAAATTTTTTATTTTTTATTTTACATAATGTTGCAGGAATGCAATCTACAGGAGATCCTATAAGCAATGGCAGCTGTCAAGTATGTTTTAAAACCCCGAAAAAAAAAAAAAACCTTTTCAGAGCAAAACGACCAATAAGAAATTTTAAAATGCCATAAATTCATAATTAATTACTATGAATAGAGAAACATGTGAAACCTAATTTATCAATTTAAAAACAATACCTGCCCAACAGGATGGATTCCAAATCAAATTAAACTTGTCATCAAACGGCAAAAAGGATATAAATTCAAATTAAATTAAAATTTCAATTCGAATTTAACTCATTCACATCAAATATTAGTTCAAATCTAAAGCTCAAATTCACCCTTAGATAAAAGGCCAATTTTAATTTAGCAAAAGTTTTTTTCAATTATGAAATACTAACAAAATTCATATTTTTTAAATTAAACTCAACTCAAATTTATAATATCTATTTTAAACTTAATAAAAAAAATAAACAATATCACTAATAAAATAAATAGTATCACAAAATAATAAAAAATTGAATACAAATCGAATTAGATTTTCAATTCAAATTGAACTCGATTGAGTTGAATGTGATCCTGGCTAAGTTAGGCATAAATCCACCCCAAGATAAAGGTCAGCTCTAATTTAGTGACAGTCTCCGGTATGAAACACCAGTACAATTTATATCCTTCAAGTAGAGCAACAAAATCTGAGGGAGGAATGCTGTTAAAACATATTCATGATCCTGTCACAGAATCATATTCACGATCAAACGCATCTGTTGTCATTAAAAGTATTAGATATAAAATGTAAATATAATGGAGCTGTAACTTGAAAAGTTTCTTTTTGGCATTTTCCGCATAGAAATCTCTACATCAAGGAGTATTAGAGCCACCTACATGAAACATTCCATAGGAATTATTAATTTGAGAGGAATTGACAGTTTATTAGTAAA
The DNA here is from genome assembly GCA_026122585.1 of Anacardium occidentale. Lineage (NCBI taxonomy): Eukaryota > Viridiplantae > Streptophyta > Magnoliopsida > Sapindales > Anacardiaceae > Anacardium > Anacardium occidentale. The sequence goes on from JAJEJH010000498.1 coordinate 28,091, forward strand.
TAATTAGTTTGAACCTTTCCTAGATCTCAATGTAAAAGACACTAATAACAAAGATATCGAATTTCGGCCGGTATAGTATTTGAGGATTAGTCCTCTTGCTCTTGATCTCTAATCCACTTTGTTGCCACCCATTTGTGCCCTCTGATTACTGGACAGCTTCCATGAAGAGATGTCTGCAAAAACACTCAACAGATGTTGTAACGTGAGTAGACAGAAAACAAAATATATCACAGCTATTCCACCACCCCAATTTCTTGTTTTGTGTGTTCTTTTACTGTGATCAATGTTACATTGTTATGATTGTGTTCCAGCATTCTGAATTGTACCATGGTGGAATTTTTGAAGCAAACAATCAAAGGAAGTTATGCAGAATATAAATACAACATAACAACTAAGTCCAAATGAAAATTATCTGTTTTATAGCCAACTTCAAATGGAAAAAAAATTGAAGTTTTAAAACAAGTTCAACAGCTTCTTAATTATCTATGCTACTAAACTAAAAGCTATACTCCAAATTTTGTATTATAACTCTGTGAAGAATTGGTTCAGGCCTCAAATTTGTACAGTTGAATTTGCAGTAAAACAAAACCTGACAAAGAAAGAATAAAGATATCAAAATTGGCTATCAACTATGTAAACAAGTAAGAATCAGAGTCAAGTCGGAAATTATTTTACCTAAAATACTCCCACCAAATTAACTGGAGCTTGCAATAGGCAAAAGAAACAAGCTTGAACCAGATGACTTGATCTAAACTTTGAAAAGTTTTTTGAAGCAGCCTGCATTAGAAAACCCCATAAGGCTGACAGCAAGGAAGGGCAGACAACCTTTAGCAGAAAATTGACATACCAGTTAATTGCTGATTTGCTATTGAAACATCTTGCGATATTGTTTTTTCTCCAGCTCACGTCGATCATGAATCTGTAAGAAGTTTCATTATTTAAAACAAGTTTGGCAGTAGCTTTGTATCATCGAAACATGAATTAATTGATAAAGTTTAATATACCAACCTTCTTCTTAGCAGCAGCAAGTTCCTTTTTTATCCCACCCGAATGGGACAAGATAACAAGTTATGACAACTGTTAATAGAATCCATATAAGAGGTTCAACATATGAGCAAGGTTGAATTGATTCCTAATGCATCTATGTAGGTGAACAATCATGCTAAAAGATGATTAATTCAATTGACTCTATATGTCTACAACTGTAAATTGACGGTTAATTTCACCATTAATTTAAAGCAAGAGGCAAAATGAAAATCTAGCACACCACCATCGTTTGGCTCCAATTTTAGTGTCTTCTCAAAGCTTTCAACAACCGCATCAACATCATTAAGGGCCATATACGCCTGATGGATAAGGAACACATTAAAATTTGAAACTTATCGCAGAACTCAAAATGCAATAGAATAAATTTGCAAATAGATGTAGACAATCCAGAAAAAAAGCTATATTTAATGGCAGAAGACATAAACAAATGATAACTACAAAAAAGCATGTTAATGCACTTCAAACAGTTAACTGCTCCACAGTTAAAAGTTGAAATGTTTATAAGGGTATCATCATCATAAAAAGAATTGTAAGCATAACTTAGATAGAATTCGACAATATCCAACAAGCAAAGAGCCAAACCAGCTGAAAGCTATAGAGTACACAATAATTACAGCTTCTATTACACATCCAAGAATTTTTTTCTTTTCTCAAGAACAATTTCTATGTGGCACCCAGGAAACCATATAAAATGAGCATTATGTTATGTGCACACAATATTTGTACACATTTTGTATATCTATATAATATATTATTATGTGATTGAGTATTAAATTATTCTTAACTTATCCTTAATTCAAAATTACTCAATCACATTTTGTGGGAAAAAAATTGTGTGCACATATTTTTATTGATATAAATACCAATGATTGAAATTCTTACTAATGGATGATATTAACTTGACCTTGATGAAACAATGTTTTGACATTGTTATCTCCATCACGCATTGCAAACTCTGTATCCAATAATGCCCCTTTAAGATCTCCCATTTTCAGTTTACAAGCCTACAGCAAGATATACAACATCAAGTATTGGATGAAGTTAAGAATAGGAAAAAAAAATGCACAAAAGCGATCTTCAATACACATTGAGCTAATAAAAGGTTTGCTTTGTATCATAATTTTAATATAATCCCACCATAGAGTCCAAGAACTCAAAATTTGAGTGAAAAGGAAATGACACAAAGAAATATCAACTAAAAGCACTACAAAAAATGGTCAAACAAATACAGAAGAGGCAATCGCTTCTATTTACTTAAGAAAAATCAATTCCATAACTTGCTGCAACTTCTAGAAATCCTATTAAAACTCTCAACATCTATAAGATAGTGTATGGAGATATGTTGATTTGCATGACTTAATATATAAAATGCTTCATGCTCAAACAGTCCATTAAATTTTGAACCAAAAAAAATAAAAGAATCTTAATAAGCTGTTTGTAAAGATCTGTGACTTTGTCTTTCTTAGAGATGAACTCTTTTCTGCAGATTCACAAGCATCAAACATACATACAGTCAGTGCAACATAGGCTAAGTGAAACTTGCAATAAACTACAGAATTCCCTAGAGTTCATTAACCTTCATCAATTCCTTCTTTCTCCCAGCAGATATCCAAATAACGTAAAGCCTTTTGATACTTTCTGAGAGCCATCTTATAGTCTTGTTTTTGTGCAAAATGATAATCAACATTATTATTAATGATGCATTAGAAAGAGGAAAAAAAAAAAAAAGAGTTACCAGATAAATGTGAAGGTAGTAGAAAAATATTATTTTAAGAGATTCAAATACCCCCAAAATTTCCCTACATTCACTTCCACATACTATAACATATTTCACAAAGTACAATTAGACTCACCAAATAAATCGATGCGAGATAGATCTATAATGGCACTCATTACCTTGAAATATTCATTTCCAAAAGCCTTGATAGAATCAACAGCATCCATCCTCCAAGCAAGCTCATTGGGACTCTTATGAAGGTCAGTAGCCAAATCAGGATAAATGTCACCATCTTTGAAAATATTAGATATCCCGTCATCAGCCCCTTTAGGGATCTCTCCACAATCAGTTATTATAGCATCAACAGTGGGGCAATCATTTTCACCAGTTACGACGTGCTCAATTGATCGAACAACTCCCATTCCTTTAACTACCTTTCTAAACACGACATGTTTCCTATCTAGGTGAGAAGTTCAAGTTGTTGTGATGAAGAACTGAGATCTATTTGTGTTCGGGCTAGCATTAGCCTAAATAGCATTCCTTTTCGTTCATGTTTCAATTCAAAATTTTCATCTTCAAACTTATATCCGTAGATTGATTCTCCACCAGTGCCATCTCCAACAGAAATATCTCCTCCTTGTATCATCAAACCTTTAATGACACGATGAAAACGTACTCCCTGAAACCAAGATATATTTATCATAGAGAAAAGAAACGAACAAAAGATTAGTTTTAGTCTGTGAATGGCATTGAAGAACTAATATTACTGTATACCCAAAATAAATAGTAAATCTTCAAAATAAATATCAGTATGCAACAAATTTAGGAAAGACAAGATGAATCCTATAAATGATAATACAAAAAACACACAAATGATCACAACTTACACAAAACCATCAATGAGGCAAAGCTATGCCTTACAAATACCATATGATCAAATGCAGAAAATCAAATTTCTGTTCTGATTAATTAAACCAATATGCATAAGTTTTTCCCGTATTCGCACAATCTTAATTGGAATTCCCTATAAATGAATAAACTATTAGAAAATCAGCCAAAATACACTATCTTGGACTAAATTGAAATGGGTCCTTCTCAACATTACAATATCAGCCACTAGAAGTCACCAATTGGTCTGCCTTCACTTGTTTATGTTTGTCTAGTTATTATGTGGGAGGGGCCAATATGCATACATACACATATAGACATACACATATGCATAAATATGCATACACATATAGGCATATACATATGCATATACTTACGCATATCCATATGCATTCATATGCATACACATATAGGCATATACATACGCATATACATGCACACATATGCATACATAGACATACACATGTTGGTATATACATACGCATATACATATGCATTTAGATATAGGCATACAGATACACATATACATATGCATACACATATAGGCTTATACATACGCAAATACATATGCATACTCATATGGGCATATACGTACACAAAAACATGTGCATAATCATATAGGCATATCCACACGCATATACGTGCGCAAATACACATGCATACACATATAGACATATACATACGTATATACATATGCATGCATAAGCATACAGATTCATACGCATATAGACCTATGCATATGTGCATACATTTGCATACCGATGCATACGCATATAAACCTATGCATATGCTCCTACATATGCATACATATATACACATATAGGCATACACATACGCATATACCTATGCATACATATTCATCTGCATGTAGACATATACATATACATACGCATATACATATGCATACATATGCATATATATAGGCATATATATACACATATACATATGCATACCCATATGGGCACATATATATATATATATATATGCATATAAATATGCGTATATATACATACACATATAGGCATATAGATGCGCATATACGTATGCATACACATGTAGGCATATACATATGCATGCACAAGCATACACATATAGGCATATATGCATACAGATGTGCACGCATGTAGACCTATGCATCTACGCATACATATGAATACAGATGCGTGCGCATAAGGATGTATGCATATGCATATACATATGCATACATACGAGTATGCGCATAGACCATGCATATGCGCATACATATGCACACAGATGGGTACTCGTATAGGCCTATGAATATGGGCATACTTATGCATACAAACGCGTATGTGGATAAACCTTTGCATCTGTGCATACATATCCAAACAGATTCGTACGCGTATGGACCTATACATACGCGCATACATATGCATACAGATTCGTACACATATAAGCCTATGCATATGCGCATACATATGCATACAAATGCGTATGCATATATACCTATGCATATGCGCATACATATGCATACATATATCCACATATAGGCATATACATACTTATAAACCTATGCATACATATTCATACATATATAGGAATATACATAGGCATACATATGCATACATGTATAGGCATATACAAAAGCATATAGATACGCACACATATGCATACACATCTAGGTATACACATACGCATATACATATGCATACACATATTGGCATCTACATACGCATATACATATGTATACACAGATAGGCATACACATATGCATACACGTATAGACATATACATAAGCATATCGACATGCATACATATGCATACACATATAGGCATATACATACACATATAGAGAGACACACATATGCATACATGGGCATACAAATGTAGGTATATACATACGCATGCATATGCATACACGTATAGGCATGAACATATGCATATACATACGCATACATATGCATACACAAATAGGCATATACATGCGCATATACATATGCACACACGTATAAACATATGCATACGCATATACATTCACACACATATGCATACATAGGAATGCACATGTAGGTACATACACACGCATATACATATGCATACACATATAGGCATACAGAGACATATATACATATGCATACACATATAGGCATATACATGCGCAAATACATATGCATACACATATAGGTATATACTTACACAAAAACATGTGCATAATCTTATAGGCATATGCACACACATATACACGTGCGTATACACATGCATACATATCTTGGCATACACATACGCATATACATATGCATGCATAAGCATACAGATTCGTACGTATATAGACTTGTGCATATGTGCATACATATGCATACCGATGCGTACGCATAAACCTATGCATATGCTCTTACATATGCATACATATATACACATATAGGCATATACATACGCATATACCTATGCATACATATTCATATGTATATGCATATATAAATATGCATATACATATATATGCATACACATATAAGCATATACATATGCATACATATGCATGCACATATAGGCATATACATACAGAAAAGTCTGACACTCTCTTTACACTTGGCTCCTAGAAAAACTAAGTTTGTTATGGGGCCATGCTTTAGAACCATATTCTTACATTCGAATTAGATATTGATTCGATTGAAAATCACAATTGAAATGTTGATAAATTAAATAAATATTACAATAATATTTAATTATACATAATTATTATCGAAAGATATGTAATATATATATCCTTTATTTATTATATGATATGTCATATATAAAATTGAATTAATTATTAAATTTCAATCGAATCTAATTAACCAATTAATCTAATCTCAATTTTAAAACAACGATTTAAAACTGACAGTTTTTTTGACAAACTCATAAATAGGGTAACATAATTTGATATAATAACAATACACCCAATGAGTTGAGATTCAATTTTGGAACAGAAATTGAGATATAGTATGAGATCTTAATCCTCTATTTATGTACGGAAACGATCCCTCAAACAATTAGAACAAAATAAAATAAGTTGACATGAAGGAAATGACATGTCATCAATAAATGCCAACACATTTTCTCTCTTTCCATAATAAATAAATAAAACTTGATCATGTAGGTTTCAATCTTGAAAAAGAGCTGCCTATATTGGACGTTCATCATAGACGCAGCCCAAGCTTTCCTTGCTGCCATTGTAGTCTGCCCAGACGCCTCAGCGCCATTGTCCTGCCTGTGCGTAAATTCCGCCAGTTTCACGCCCATTGCTCTCAAACAATGCAAATGTGATTTTCTACAGTAGCTTGAACGTCCAACCATGTCTTCTCATGGCCATAAATATTTCCCATACCTTCGGATTGGATTTTCGCAGCCATACAAGTGCGGCCGCTTTTTATGCACACCAATCTGCGAGTATGCAGAGCACCGCCAATACACTGCTTCGAACAGCCAACACATGCTGCATCCCGCGCTCAATTTTCGACTGAAATAAATATTGGGCTTGATCACCTACGCCCAAATATGATGTTTGCAGCTTGTTATATATATTTTTCATGCCCTGCTCCAGACACAAATTCACCCTGACCCGTGCTCCCCTCGCACGCGCCGTATGTCGAAGTCAGGGGGTGTGACAGTATCGTCAGTGGCTCATGACTAGGGCTAGTTACCCACAGATAGGAGCACAATGCCGAATACTCCAACAAACTATAATAACAAAAGTGAGAGATATAACATTTGAAAAAAAAATTGTTTTAAACAATAAACTGAATCCAATACTAAATAAAATCAAGGTAGTATTGAAAAATATGAAGATCAAATTTATATCGGACAAATTAAAGTCGATAAAATTTTGATTTTAATTAATATCAAAATTTGTTTAATATTAATTCGATTTTAATTAGAATCAAAAATATGTTCGATATTAATTAATATTAGATTAAATTTGATATAATATTATAATCAAATTTTAATCAAATTAATATAACATTTTTTTATCTAATATTAATTCAACATTAACTTTAAATTAACATATGATTTTAATTAGTATCAAATTATGTCTTATGTTAATTAAAATTAAATTATAATATCTCTTAATCTGATTTTAATTAACGTCAAACTATAATTTGTTTCCCTCTCTTTCTAAAATCAATACAAACCTTGTGTCTTCAACTCCCGACTCTGAAATCTTAATCTATTTTCCATCTCTTCCTCTTCATTTTTCTCTGGAAACAAACAATCGAGCAAAGCGTTGATAGCCCCAAAGGTTTTCTTCTTCTTTCATGCCACTTCATTTTCACCTCTCCCAAAATCCAAAGCCCTAGGAATTGAAATGAGCTCCAATTACAATGTGAGGTCGAATCACTTTACCCTTACAATATGACTAAACCTAGGCAAGAGGAACCGAACTGTGTTCGGTTGGTTGTAGTGATACCTGGTTCACGGTGTTGCCAGAGCGTGAACTACAAGCTAACTGGGAAGTTGATTTGGTGAAGAAGCTGGAAGACTATCTCTTGAAAGTTTTCTCTGGTCAAATTAATGATTCTGAGCATCTCATCCCCCCCGGTGAATTCTTCTTTGTTTTCTTCAATTGAATTTTTCTTTTGAATAACATTTTTTTTCCTCTTTATGTGTGAATTTTACAATTCCAATTTTGGTAGGGATTTTATAAAACTATAGTTTAGTTGTTGATTGGTTGGTACGGTGATTTTGTGCATGTGAGCCTTGCTTGATGATTGATGTTTTCGGCATGAATTGGGACTTCTGATGTTGAACTTTAAATTATATTTATGAGGTATAAGGGATTTTATAAATGATTGCTTGTGCCTGTATGTGCTTTGTGTTGGGATAAAAATATGAATGTTATGTAAATGTCTTTATTTAGCTTGTGATAGAGACATCTGTGAAGAAGAAGGTTAATGATGTTATGCCTACTGCTATTGGACATGACCGGGAGGAGTTTGAAGCTGAACTTGAGCTAATTTTTTTATTTAAATGCAGTTTGGTTTGTTGTGAAAAGTTATATATTAAACATAAAGGCAAATTTTGTGATGAAGAAGTGGTTAAATATAAAGCCAAAGGTGTATGAGTTCAGTGAACATTTTTGCAGCTTCCTTTTATCATCAAACTATCCCCATGAGCATTTTTACATCATTTTGTTCAACATATGGTCTAGTAAATCATCACCAAAAGTTTTCAACTGTTAGAAACTTCTAATAATTTCATTCTATGTAATATTCTTTTTCATAATTTATCATCAGAAGGAAATTAACTTGGCCTAAATGTTATATGAAGTATTGTTTTTATTGATGGTGGCCTGGACTGGCCTTGAGTCTTAGGATATCTGCATATTTGGGTGGTCTAAAGAAAAAGGAAGAAAAAAAATCAAGTTGGAGTAAGAGACGAAACAATTTTGACTAATTTTGTTCCTTCAATTTTTTTATGTGTGTCTAAAGTGAGTTCTCAGATAATTGCCGAATAATTTGAAAATAATCTTATTATAGTTTAATGATTTGAACTTAGCTGCATGCAATTCTAAAATTATTATTAATGTTTTCAAGTTCTATAATTGGTCCAAATATGCCTACTAGGGGTAATATGTTAAGGCACAAGAGAGGGAAATCATAAACTCTGCGTGCTCAATACATAAATATGAAGGATGTGAGGTCTGTCTGAAAATTTTCAGTGCCAAGAGTAGGTTTAAATGCACTCATGGTCACTGAACTATGCCCATATTGCATTCGCGGTCATTTTTGTTTAAATCGTTGGATAAAAATCACTGAACTTTGGATTTTGTTTACCGTTAAGTCACTCTACTGTTCATTCATTTAAATATTTAATGGCTGCTGACATGGCATTCAGTCAACGTCTACGTTATCTGCCACATCAACATTGAAACAGTAAAAGCTGATGTGGCACCCTATTAGCGTCTACGTCAGCTTCTGTGTTAGTTTCTGTTGTAGTGACCTAACAGCAAATAAATTCAAAATTCAGTGATCATCGTTGCAATTAGTGAAAACTTTAATAACCTTGAGTGCATTTAACTCCTCTTATAACTTTTTTTTTTCTCCTCTTTCGGTTTGTTAAAGTGTTGGACTGTCAATTCTCTTACAATTTAAACAAAAATGACTACGAATGCAATATAGGCATAGTTCAGTGACTATAAGTGCATTTAACCCGCCAAGAGTATTCGGTTGAATTGCTACTATTTGCTTATGAGTGAAAATCAATTTTGTTGTTTGGTTATCTGCAGGGTGATAATAGACACTTATTGGAATGTTGTTGGAAGAGTTCCTTACGAAGATCTTGCTATTGAGAGAAGACTTCCATTTCGTATTTCTTTTTTATTGTATTTGCTTGTATGTTTACAAAAGCAAAGAATAGACTAAACAACTTTGTTTTTTTTTTTTTTTTTTTGTTAATGCTAAATTGTGAGTGTATTATTATACAATGTTGCATATTCTTTTTCACATTGTCATTGATTTTAGTAGACTTTTATTTTGTATATATTTATTAAAAAATTGAATTAATTTGTTTAAATTAAATTCAAATAAAAAATGAGTTGAGATAGTTAATTCGTGTTTGAAAGAGATCAAAACTTGAGTTAAAAAAAAAAAAACAAAGATATCAATATATACTTATTGAAATAATTCAATGTCCCAGTACTAATATGAAAATTTCTTTCTTTCCTATCAGAGCCAATTGAATTAGTACCCTTATTAATTGCAGCATGCCCCAGAAACAACCAGATGTACTAAAATGTTAACCTCCTAACTTTAAGAGAAGACTTTTGAAATTTAGACGACACTCTGAAAAAGCAATAGAAAACATGTATCAACCGATGCTCAATTCGAGATCCAAAAGCTATGATAACGGAAATGGGAAAAATTGGAGTCTTAAAAGGAAAGGTAAAGGAAACAATGACAAGAAACAATATGATGGTGAAGAGCAATCTCTTAAGTGTAGTATTTGCAAGCAAAATAGTCACACGTAAAAAGATTGCTGGTTTAGAAGGAAGCCGCGATGTTTATATTGCCAGAAGTTTGGGCATTTGCAAAAAGATTACAACTTTAGGAAGACTCACCAAGTAAGTTGAGTAGAACCAAGAACTACTAAAGAAGAAAACCCTGTAAAAGCAATAGGACATAGCTATAGTTTGTCCTACGCTTTCCATAATGTAGTTCAGCAACCAGAGGAATTCTGGTTTCTTGATAGTGAAGGTACCAACCACATGATTAGAAATGGTAATATCTTCTTGGACCTTGACTCTGATTCAAGAACACTAAACTTTACAAGCTAGCCCTACCTTATTCTTACCTACCTCAATATAACTAGAATTTCTAAACCAAAAAGAATTAAGAATTCTACAAATCAATATATACATCTACCTTAAAATTAGAATTTTACCAAACTACTCCTATACTAACATACATGATAAAAACCATGCCTTCAACATATAAACTGTGATAGCTAATTAGCAGCCTTTTCCTAGCACAAATAATTCTTCTCCATTGTTCCAAGTTCTGTGACTTTGGGTCTAGTCTTTGAAAATTGTGCCCATGATTAAAATATCCTAGTTTTTAGGAGCCTAATACTAGTGTTTGAGCTTTCACCCATTAATTTAAGCTAGTTGACCATTAACCCTGGACACATCAGCTGAAATAACAGTTTGTTTATTAATTCTAACTAAACATAAAAGGTTCTTGCCAATCAAATAATTATAGTTTCCACCAATCTTCCTTTAGATATAGGTTTATTTTAATCTCAAATCACCAATATTTTTAACATTATTTGTCTATAATATATCAACCTGAATGCAAAATGTGTGCTTCCATCAGCATAGTGTGAGCCAAAAACAATAATTTGACAGTTGTAAAGCAAGAATTATGCTCACTCCATTAGTTTGAAGTGACTGTTTTGAAAGATCAATAGACCATTGACTTATACTAACAATTTTGGATGTTTTGTAATGTGATGACAGGGAAAAGACATTTGGTACCAGTATTTCGACAAAATATAACAAAAGCATAGCCTATTTCCTAGTGAAAGCACAAAATACATGTATTGGTGGCAAGAGAGATAAAAGACTTTGAGTAGTCATATTCTAACACGAAAAATATTACCAAGAAGAGTAGTCACAAAACCACCCTTCTTCTCAATCCTTCTTTCACCATGAGGCGCATAGTCAATTGTTAATTGACTCAATAAACTCAAGCCAAATTCAAGTTATCTCATTTTTCATTCGAGCCTTGAGATTTTCAAACTTGGCTCAGTTCATATCCACTCTAAATCATACTCTTAGGCTCGAGCTTAGCTAAAAATAACTCATTTCGAGTTCGATCAAACCATACTGACAGTCATGTTGGAGCTGGTTTGGCTACAATCCAGTCCTAATTTAACATAACTTAACTCTATCATCTTAAATATTAACACAGATCTTTTACTGCATCAAAAGCTTGCTTTGTTGTCTATATATGCCCACCTGCTTACTCAATAAGATAAGCTGACACCAATATTTATATGTCAAACACAACTATATATGAAGCGTTCTTCACAGTGGACTCATTTTAGAACACATAATTGCTTTTGCCATATATGCCCTCTTGGCTCTTTCGAATTACAGTGGGAAAAAAATGTAATTTTGTTCTTTCTTTTCCACTTTGGTCCAAATAACTGGAGTAAGTGACAAAGACAGTGGCTAACACCTTCAGACACCACCAATATAAATTTTTAAGACGTTGAAATTTTTATATTAGGATTAGTTAAATTTTTTAAAAAAGTTTGGGAATCGTTTGTTTATATTTCCTATATGAATGTGTATGAATCATATTTATTTAATATTTTAGCAAATTTGTAATTGAATAAAATAGAGGGCTAGAGAGAAAAAATGTGATATGGTACTTCCAAAGATCCACTCTCACAAGCCATTCATTCCAATTTTTATCTTCAATTCACTATAATCCAGTATGAGACAAGTCCTATATGTGCCACCAATTGCACCTCTACAGGTTTAAAACCAAATTTCTTTGAAAGCTATAAGCTATGGCACAAAGATAATCATTTAACACAAACAGAAAATATTAATACAAATTGAAACTTCACAAATTCTACAAACAGAATATTGAATTATTTTTCTTTAGTTGTAACATTTGAAAAGCCTAATGAGAGATGAGCAAGCTGGCATTTTCTAAAAGTACTTCAAAATAATCATTGATCAGTACCTGGAAATGTTTTCTCTAAACTGATATTTGAAGTAGAAAATCTTCGTTAGCTTCAAAAATTATGTTAGTATGCCACAAAAATATTATGGAGTAATTTGGCCATCCTTTATGCAATCTTGATAGCAGTTTCCCAAGAGAAAGTGATCTTCGTATCTGGGCTTCACTGATTTCTCTTTGTCAGATTGTACTGGATATGCAGTTGATCTGAGGTTTTTAAATGAATTTTCTTCCTTGCCTAGTAATGATTTGTGTTTGTATTTGATAAATTTTAATAGAAAAGGATGAACAAAAATTAAAACCTGCCCACTTTATTTATATATTAAATGCATATACTGCAGCACTCTTTGAGTTTAACATTGGCTCTTCAAAGGGTTTTATATCCTACTTAGTTATTGCAGATCTCTACTTTGGCTATTGTTGGACTCTGCTATAATAGCTTTACTTTGCTGCATGAAAACAGAGCTGGGAAGGTGTATGTTAGTAAAAAGACATTTATAGAAGCTTACTTTATCTCATTGACCTCGCTAGATTTTCTAATTGTTTCTAAAGAGTACTATGAAATTTCATAAAGTTTGTGATATTATATTAGTTACTTGAATATTTGATGTTTTATTCTAACCAAATGACAGTGCAACTTCATAAAAAAAAAAAAAAAAAAGCCACATAATACATACTCATAAAACTTAAACTAAACATTAAACACAATTTTTTTTAAAATCAACCAAACAATCCACATAATGTATAGTCGAAGCCAAATCTAATAAATTCATGAAGTCTATTCTTTTGAATATAATTAATTCAAGAGGATCTTATTCTATTTACATCAAATTGTGAATCTAAATCTAGAATTACTCATCTGTGGATATAAACTAATTACGAGTGGAAAATGAAGAAAGTTTTCAGTAAATTTTCATTGGAAGACAGAAGGCTTTTGATTCTGAGGTTGACGATACAAAAATAGATAATGCATTTCCGTAAGGTTACTAAATCACCAGGACTGTGTTGAAAGGTACCACCAGTGTCACTTATCAAACACTTAATGTGCACACTGCAATTCTAAACACAATTCATTTATGAAACCATCTCAATACAATATAATCTTTTTTCAAAGCAATAAATCTACAATCCACCATCCAATATCAACCATACATGCCATCATAACTATAATTTAATTTCAAAGACAAACCTGTTTCGTAGATTCCAGCTAAATTTTCAATTGGTTCACCAAAAAACCTAAAATAGTAAGTATAACGGAAACTTACACTTAGTTGTGCTGTGTGTGGTATATTGATCAGATTAGTGAGGCTGGTTCTTCTTCAGCACAAGGAATGCACCTAAGTAAGATACATATTTATCTTCATTCCTCTAGAAAAAACGAAACAATTCGCTAATTTCTTCTTCCACACGATTGGCCTCCAAGTCATAATCTCCAACACCGACCACATCCGTCCGGAGACTGCTTCCGATAAAGAACTTTCCAGATCTCCTCTACTATAACTTTCGTGATGAAAGAGAAAAAGATAGCCTATCAACTTAGTCCTTGAACCAGGACCTTCCCACCGCTACTTCGGATGCTACAATGTCCTCTTAATCAGAAACACTTTTTTGATACATTTGGCTCATTTGTGATATCGGAAGCTACCTCAACGATGTAATCAAATGAATCGATAGAATATGATCTTGATTGTAGCTTACCTGATTCTGGAATGGCTTGGCGGCGGCTGATTGAGTCGATTTCAAGACGGAAACTATCAGTAACTTCAACGGCTGCAGAAGAAGCTTGCATGCCTTTCAAAACATCAGATTCAGAGGCATTGATAGAATGAAAAGTGAAGAATGAAGGACGTGCAGTATCACATGTACTCAAGGTTGGGAATTTCAAATATATATATATGTATATATATATATAATTTATAATAAAATTTTGAAAAATTAAAATTTATTAAAAAATTAAAAATCATATAAGCAAAATACATCCAAGTTAACACACATTAACCTATAGTCATAGCGGGTTGTATTAGATTCGATCCAATAGAATTTACTACCTTATCGAATTATTACCCAACATCATTCATTAGTATATTATATTAAATTACAAAATAACTGACACCTTACAGTTATATAGTTGTCTTTGAAATGATAGTAAAGTCAAACAATAATATGTTGACACTTTTAACTATTTCATATAGCCAAAGGAGTATTTCCCACTCATAGTTTGAGGCGGGGACAAAGTCCCACCTGCTTAACTTTAAAAGCCCGGTTTCCCACCTATAATTTAATTTTTTATAATTTTTTTATTGAAATAACTAAACTACCCCTTTAAAAATTAAAAATTTATAATAAAAATATAAAATAATTTTTAAATATAAATATTTTCAAAAAATATTAAAAGAATTAAAAAATATTTAAAAAAATTTTAAATTTTAAAAATTGAAAATTTACCTGCGCGGCTGATATTAAACCACCATGGCCATTTCCGCCACCGGTCCAGGGGAGGCCAGACTGGCCTCCCCTTTCGGTGGAGGCGGCCAAATCGGCCGCTGGTGGAGGCGGCCGACAAAATTAGCAATCGGAAACTGCCGTAAGGGCCGACCTTGGCCCCACTGGCCGTTTTCGACCTTTATTTCGGGCGGAGGCGACCAGATCTAGCCGCCTCTGCCAAAACTGGAGACGACCGATTTGGCTGCCTCCACCGAAAGGGGAGGCCAGTGGAACCAAATGACTGGAAATGGCCATCTGGTTCTATTATAGGTGGCCACCGCCACCAGTGCCAGCAGCGGTGGCTGCTTTAATTTTTAAAATTTAAAATTTTTTTAAATAATTTTTTAATTTTTTTTAATTTTTAAAAAATTTTATATTTATATAAAAATTATTTTATTAATTTATTAAATTTTAATATTAAAAAGACAGTAATACCCCTGATTATTACTGTACATTTATTATTTTTAATAAAAAAATTGGTTATGGTGGGAAATCGGGTTTTTAAAGTTAAGCGGGTGGGACTTTGTCTCCGCCTCAAACTATGGGTGGGAAATAGTCCTTTGGCCTTTCATATATAGGCAATTTTGTAATACATATATGGGTACATGAAATCCAACTAACTGTTTCATCCCCAAATCATATAGGAAGATGATCCACAACAAAATAATAGCAAGATGTTATGCACAACTCAACAAAATAAAACCATGTACGACGCCAATAAGGATTTATGTACAAAACTGCAATAATCCCTAAGAGAACAATTATGTAAGAAACTACAAAAGTTATGTAGAAGATACTCATATCAATGATAGAATTGTCTTCTCCACTATCACTTGAAACTTTTGGCATCAATGATGGTGATTCAATTGCATTGCAGCTTTTGGGCAATGGTTCTCCACAAAGAAGTGGATTTCCCTCATAGCTACCTTTTTCAAATGTCCCAAATTGAGCAATCCTTTCAGGAGTTTTGCCAGATAAATTATTATACGCCACACTAAATACAGCCAAATTATTTAGTTCAACAATTTGGGGAGGGATCTTCCCAATCAAATTGTTATATGATAGATCCAAACTTTCAATTTGTTTAAGATTTGAAAATGTTGATGGAATTGGTCCTGTTAAGTTGTTGTGAGAGAGATTAAGTGCATGGATTCCAACAAGATTTCCAATCTGATAAGGAATCACACCAACTAACTTATTGCAAGAGAGATCAATGCCAGACATGTAGGAAAGGACTCTTCCTTGGTAAGAGTAAGAAATTCTCTTCATAGTAAACTCTATAATTTCTTCTTTTTCCATTCGAGGCCCATTTGGAAACAGAACAAAGATAGATGTGGATGTCACAAGCCTAGTAACATCAAGAGAGGAATTAGAGGCAACACTTACTTTTGTGATATTTAAGCAAGGAGGGATATGCCCAGAAAGCTTGTTATGAGAAAGATCTATCAATCGTAATTGAGCTAAATTGCACAAATTAATTGGCACTTCCCCTTGAAAGTTGTTATTACTCAAGATAAGGTAAATCAAACTAGAAAGCTTATCAATCCAATTTGGAATTTTGTCATCAAAGTGATTATATCCAATATCTAATGTTGTTAAGGAAGAACTATTAAAGAATCCATCACTTAGTTGTCCCTGTAATTTATTTCTTGACAAATGAACTTGTTTAATTGATAAAAGGGGGAAGCAAAATGGTAAACGCCCCGTACTATTGTTCTTTAAAATGTCTAATACTTCAAGATTTTCTAATTGATAAAACTCCAATGGGATTCGACCTTTTAGATGATTATTTGACAGTATAATATCCTTCAAATTTGGCATATTTCCTAACCACCTTGGTAACGTGCCAACAAGATGGTTGTCACTTATATACAACCCTTCTAAAGAGCAGTTAGACAAACTATATTTTTCCAGTGAAGTTATTGTCATCCAATTGCAACTTTAACAAGTTTTTCAGGTTAAAAGTTGTTGGGAATATTTCACCTTGTAGGGTGTTATTTGACAATACAAGGCATTGTAGTGAAAAACAACCCATGACCATCTGACGAGGTATTTGTCCGATCAATAAATTATTGGACAAGTCCAAAATTTTCAATGATTTCATGTCACCAAATGATGAGGGAATACTACCATTCAAAGCATTTCTAGACGAGTTTAAATAACTTAGCATAGGTAGATAAGCTCCAATTTTTATTAGAATATGCCCATGGAAGGAATTGATGGAGATATCTAATTTTTCCAAAAACATGTGAGGATAAATTGGTGATTGTAAAGGGCCAGAAAGAGAATTATTAACTAGATAAAGTCTTTTTAGTTTGGTGTTGTTGTTTAACAACCAAATTGGAAACTCTCCCTTCAAATTAAGGTTGAAGAAATAAACTCCTTCTAAGTCATGTTGATTGTAGAGGAATTTCAGAAATGAGTCATGGAGTAATTTGGGAAATGAACCATTATATCTGTATGTGCTTAATACAATGGACCTTAATTGAAATTTTGGGACCAAATATTGTGACTCAATTTCAGCATAAATTTCATTATTCCCACCCTGGAAGGACTTGAGTTTTGAGTGGTTAAACAATGGTTCAAGGGAAATTGGAATTTGGAAATGATTGTTTGAAAGTCCTAAGTACTGGATGGATGTGAGCACCTTAAGAGGAGACGAGGATATGTCTCATGTAAATTGATTTGATGAGATATCAAATACTTGAAGGGAAGTCAAGTTTGCAAGGCACCAAGGCAGGTTACCCCCCAAATCACTGTTGCTAACGTACAACTCTTGGAGATGAAGTGACCTACAAATTCCTGAAATAAAAATTGTTATAATCGAATTATAATTATGAAATTTGATAATTAATCAGTATGTTTAACTATTAATCTAGTGCACCAATAATTTTTTTGTTGAATTGTAAGCTAAAACTTAATTAAACTTGTAAAGGAGAGAGAAAAGTATTAACCTTGTTCAAGAAATGATCTACTGAACATCCCAAGATAAGTGATATAAATGTCCAAAATTTTCAAATTTTTGAAAGTGGGCAAATCTGTAGATATTCATAAAAATTAATATGGAACTATCTTATCTTAAGATTAATATTATCCTTAATTTGAGCAACATTATTAATAGGTTATGTTTGATTAGATGGGAAACTAAGAACTAATTAATGTTGAAACAATTGGATGGGAAACTAAGAACTACAAATGAAATTCAAACAGATTCAACTGAAACCCAAACTTCAAAAAAAAAAAAAAAGTGGGCCTGAAGTTGCATAAATCAAGCCTAGTTTATTAGGTTCAGTTTACAAGTCTGATTGTAAGCGTAAGAGGGCAAATAAAATTAGGTGGTGATGGTTGATTGCATGACGTAAAACACAGTGACGTGTTGGGTCAGGCCAGTGATCCAAAATTAGGCATAGTCCGTAATGTCATGGACCTTATCATGCCAAAGCCTCATCAACCCTTTAAAAGATGGACTCTGCCTCATGACTAAAGTATGAAATGTGACACTACAAAAAATTGTTTTTAGCATCGAACCAAATCCAATACTAAATAAAGTTGGATTAATATCAAAAAAATATAAGAATCGGATTTATGTCAGATAAATTCGCATCAATAAAATTTCGATGTTAATTAACATCAGAATTTGTTTCAATACTAATTCAATTCTAATTAAAATCAAAAATATGTTTAATGCAAATTAACATTGAAATTTTGTATTGGATTAAATTTGACATAATATTATAATCAAATTTGAATTGGATTAAATTTGACATAATATTATAATTAAATTTGAATTGGACTAATATCAAAAAATTTTATCCATTATTAATTCAATGTTAATTTCTAATTAGCATTGGATTATGTGTGATACTAATTAGAATCAAATTATAATTTGTTCTAATCTGATTTTAATTATATCAAATTATGTCCAATACTAATTAGAATTAGATTATAATTTAATTATCATTTGATGCTAATTATAATAGCATCGGGTTAGCTTCAGATTAAGCCTAATGATAATTAGAATTGAATTATTATTCGATACGAATTCGGTATTAATTATAATTGAATTATCATCTTGCCGAGTGGGCAGGAAGGCAGATCAACTCTTTTTGAACCTTCTTTGTTTCGCTCTTTTTCTAAAATCAATACAAACCCTGTGTCTTCAACTCCCGACTCTGAAATCTTACTCTATTTTCCATCACTTTCTCTTCATTTTTCTCGGTAAACAAACAATCGAACAAAGCGTTCATAGCCCCGAAGGTTTTCCCCTTCTTTCATGCCACTTTATTTCCAACTCTCCCAAAATCCAAAAGCCGAGGAACTGAAATGAGCTCCAATTACAATGTGAGGTCGAATCACTCTGCCCTTACAAAATGACTAACTGCAGACAAGCGGAACCGAACTACGATTCGATTGGTTGTAGTGATATCCGCTTCACGGTGTTGCTAGAGCGTGAACTACAAGCTAACTGGGAAGTTGATTTGGCGAAGAAGTTGGAAAACTATCTCTTGAAAGTCTTCTCTGGTCAAATTAATGATTTTGAACATCTCATCCCCCAGGTGAATTCTTCTTTATTTTCCTCAGTTGAATTTTTCTTTTGAATAACATTTGTTTTTTCTTTTTTGTGTGTGGATTTTAGAGTTCGAATTTTAGTGGGGATTTTATAAAAATTATAGTTTAGCTGTTGATTGGTTAGTACGGTGATTTTGTGGTTGTGAGCCTTGCTTGATGATAGATGTTTTCGGTTGTTTTTTTGCTTACATGGGGTTGGTGGTCTGGGCATGAATTGGGATTTCTGATGTTGAACTTCAAATTATATTCATAAAGTATAATTATGTGAAGAGCCTTGAATGAGTGCCTGTATGTGTTTTATGTGCTGGGATAAAAATATGAATGCTATGTAAACGCCTTTGTTTGGCTTCTGATAGAGACATATGTGAAGAAGAAGGTTAAGGATGTTATGTCTATTGCTACTGGACATGAGCGGGAGGAGCTTGAAGCTGAACCTGAGGTAATTTTTTATTTAAATGCAGTTTGGTTTGTCGTGAAATGTTATATATAAACATGAAGGTAAATTTTGTGATAAAGAAATGGTTAAACATAAAGCCAAAGGTGTATGATTCCAGTGAACGCTTTTGCAGCTTCTTTTTGGCATCAAACCATCCCCATGAACATTTTTACATCATTTTATTCAACACCTACTCTAGTAAATCAGCACACTTCAACTGCTTCTTGTTCGGTACTCAAGAACAAGACAGAGATGTACAAAAATGGAAAAAATATGTGTGTGAAATTTAAAAGATGAAAAAGCACCCTCAGCTACCTAGTTAGATATTTGTAAACTTAGAATCTGTTACCATTGCATTATATGATTCTATAATAGTAAAAATTTGCATTGTCAAATCATAAAAAGAAAGGATTTGGAGAGCATGAACCATGGGCGTAACGTCCCAGAAATATATTTGACCACAGCTTAATCATAGCTACATGTATCTCTTTAATTTCAGACAAAACTTGATCATGTAGGTTTCAATCTTGAAGAAGATCTGGCCACTGCCCAAGTTCTCCTTGCTCCCGTTGTACTCTGCAGAAATCCTTGGGCTTGGATGTCGTCTATACCCAGATAACTAACATAGGTCCATCGAAAGAAGCAGAAGATATTGGGCTCCTGTAAGTGGAGCAATCTCTCTCGCATGTTACTTTTCAGAAGCCCAGACAACTTCAAACTTCTATACAAAAATGAAAAACAAAAATAGTCTCATAATAATTAAAAATAAATCAGTACAAAATATAAAGTGAAAATATTTTTATCTAGATTATATAAATCTAAAAATTGAAGTATCCAAATATTAACTGTATCATAAGCATACCTAGATCGGACTGCAAGGATCAAACCACAGTATTAACAATATGTAACACTTTCACTTACCTGAACCAAGTTTTTAAGTAGAATCAGTTTTAGGGGTCAAGTAGTATGCTTTAAATGCGGCCAAAGGACATTTTCCCACCCATAGTTTGAGGCGGGGACAAATTCCCACCCGCTTAAATTTAAAAGCCCGAAGTCCCACCCTTCATCCAATTTTCCGTCCAATTTCATTAATCCATTAGATGAAATGACAAAAATACCCTTATTAATAAAAATATATTAAAAATTATAAAAAAATTTAAAAAATTTTATAAAATAATAAAAAAATTTTAATTTTTAAAAAGTAAAAGCCAACCACCGCCGCCATCCGCGCGGCAGTGGCCGTAGCGAATGGCACCAGGTGGCCGGAAAAGCCACCTGGTTCCAAGGGAGGCCAGATCTGGCCTCCGGAATCGACGGAGGAGGCCAGATCTGGCAGCCTCCTCTTTTGGAGGAAGCGGCCAGATCTGGCCTCCTCCGCCCGAAACCTTGGCCGGAAACGACCGTTGGGGCCAAAGCTGGCCATCTCCAGCCGTTTCCGGCCTTTTTTTTTGCCGGAGGAGGCCAGATATGGCCGCCTCCGCCAAAAGACGAGGCGGCCAGATCTGGCCGATCGGGCCGCCTTCGTCGATTCCGGAGGCCAGATCTGGCCTCCCTCGGAGCCAGGTGGCCGGAACGGCCACCTGGTTCTATTAACTGCGGCCACCGCCGCTGACACGGCAACAGTGGCTGGTTTTTATTTTTTCAAAAATAAATATTTTTTAAATTTTTTTATAAATTTTAATATATATTTAAATATTATTTTATATTTTTATAAATTTTAATTCTAAAATGACTAATTTACCCCTTGACTTACTGTTGACTGTTAGAGTTAACAGTCAATGGGTGGGACTTCGGGCTTTTAAACTTAAGCGGGTGGGAATTTGTCCCCGCCTCAAACTATGGGTGGAAAAATGTCCTTTGGCCTTTAAATGCTGATGTCTGTTCTAATGAAAAGCTACAAAATATGTTGCCTTTTCAATTAGTAAAAGATAATCTCATCTCATGGTGATGTCTGCCAATGAGTCTCCTTAGAACTGACATACCTAACTTTATACAAACAACAATGCAAAAAATAAAAATATGAAGAATATAAACATAAATAAAAATATATATAATAATATAAAGATAGTAATTCCATCTCAATTAAAGTACAAAATAAAAAATAATCCTCTAAGTATTGTAATTTCAATTGATTCAATGTTATATAAGTTAAAACTAGTCAAAAATTGGTTAAGCAATTATACAACTGGCTTCCAAAAGATTGTGCCAATGGCTTGAGGGCTGAAAGAGATCAAGACATCCAACTAGACTAATTGAAACATAGGTTTTCAAATTCTTTCTGATCACAGAGCAATGGAGTATGAATGATAGCACCCTCAAAATAAACATATCTCATGTACCACAATTCTATCTGGGAGGAGTAGTTATGTTATTATGGTACTCTAATAAATTATAAATGAATCATATTTATAGAAGTTCATGTTTACAAAATTTCATTCAACACTATTGTCTTAAATTTCTATAATGAGAACGCTAAGTCTTATATATATAAAAATTACACACTATAAGAAATAAATTTACTTATACATATAAACAAAAATACAATGGAATAGATCGATACCCATTAAGCATTGGCATGCCCTACAATAACGCTAACTAAATGCTAACAACAGAATGCAGGACAAAGAAATAAATATGATGGTAAGATAGGTAGCTCTTGAACTTACACGTATTATCACTTGTTTATTAAGCACAACTGCTAATTGACATGAAGCCCCAGTAGGAAGCAACAAACAACTAGATAAGTCCTGAAACTCAATGTAAGCAACAAAACACAATAAAATTAGTTGTCCAGGCGAGTTGCCAACATATTCTTTAATTTCATTTTCAACGCAATATTTCCTTGAAAGCAACATAAAATTTCCTAAATTACCAATAATTTAATCCAGAACAATGACCAGAAAACAGTTTACTAGAAACAAATTGATTCCTCACTCAACTAATCCAAATACTAAAAAGACAATAACTCAATTATGCCAATAATTGAAGTAACTTACATGTGCACTAATTCACATTCAAGGGCATCTTTTTTATTTATATTTTGAAGTAATTTTGGGGAATTGAAAAAATCAACAAAGTAACAAAGTTAGAATGAAATATGTATCTACTCTTAATATAAGTGTCCAAGACAACTAAGAAAGAACTAATAGTTCTGTATTTAATAGTGATGAAATGGACATAATGTAATTTAAATTAGCCACTTGTTAGAGAAATTAAGAGCTTAACCCTTTATCTGTAACAAACCCAAACTATTAAACAATTTAACCTACAATGTGAGATAAAACAAACTTTTCACATGCAAATACTATCATATGTTTATTAACTTAATAATCAAATTTTGAGTTGAAATTCTAAATTCTCAATAATAACTGAAAAAAAATATATTATAAATTCCAAAAAGATTTACATATTCAAATAAAATAAATCAAACAACAAAAAGCTATTCTCATACTCAATAACATCAACAATAAAAAAAACAAGATCATAAGAACAATCAAACATCTCACACCAATTTTTACAAACACCTAATAAGCACAAATAATCAAAACTCAAACAATAATATCAACAATTCTAACAATCAACCCATAAATTAAAATCAACTAAACAATTTAATTACCAAATTAAAAAAAACCAAAAAAATGAATAAATGAATTAACAAATTAAAAATTAGAGAGCAAAGAATAATGTCATGTTTATTAGAGAGCAAAACTTTGTGGAAGAATTGAGAGTGGCAAAAATTTGTAGAAGGACCAGAGAGAAGTTAATGGCATTGGATAAGATCCCAAAATACTTGACAATGAAGAATTTTGGGGGAGCGAAGAATCGGAGAGAAGTGAAGTTAATGGAACCTGAGAATAATATCAGTTTGACAGAGAAGAAGTCCATGTACTCTCCATGCAGGCAATACTTAAAAAATCAGATCCTATTTTAAGACAGGATATTCAGAGGATATATGCATTCGCGTTTGTTCATTCTTTTGTTTATTTCATTTCTTCAGCATTTTGATAGGTGGTGATTTCTACAGATACGGGATGCGGTTCCTAAACCTGAGGCTGCGCCCATAAAAACACTCCCCTGAGTGACTTTTACTACTAAAGGTAGTCCACTAAACCAAGCTTATTTGAATAGCTCTCTACTTTTCCAAAATTTTACTCAACAACCAAACAGAGCAATAAGTTCAATCTGATTCATTAATTTAATTTTCACCATCAAATTCATCTCATTAAAATACCAAAAATTAAATAAAAATTATATTCATGTCTTAGAAATTTAATAAATTCTTTATGAACAAACCTCGTAGAAAGCAAATTCAAACCACCACTCAAATCCTAGACCAATTAAACTTTAAATTTCCACTAATCACAACCAAAAAAGAAACACAAGATAAAAGCTGTTACTTTCTCAAGAACAAAAGAAGAAATTCGAGCTCCATCCAGAAAAAAAATCAAGAAACCAATCCAAACCTAACCTGTTGACGACTGAGGAACTCCTTATCGGCCTCCTCCATGAACTCGTAATCATCGTCATCGTCGTCCTGATCCTCGTTGTGGTATTCATCACAGTTAGTTGCATCGTTGATGTTGTAGTAGTCATTGTTATCATCCGTGGCCTCACCGTTGTAGAAATCGTCGTCCTCGGAGTCCATGGCGAGCAGAGGCTTGGATAAAACCCTACAGAAATAATGTAAAGGGAGTGTTTAGACGGCGAGAAAAGCAGAAGGAAAATAAAAAAAAAAAATTAAGAAAATGGTACGGTTTGTCTAAAAAAATTAGAAGGGATTTATGATTTTTTTTTATAATTAAAAAACAACTCTGTTTTTTTCAGAATTAAGTGTCTCGAGTGGGGGGTCTAGTTGGGAGATTTTAAATCAGATCAATCAGATTTTAAAAAACAACTCTGGATCAATATGGACTCTCCAGTTAAATTAAATTAAACTTTTTTTAATTTAAATTTTATTTGATTTTAAAAATTGATTGACTTTTTTAATTCAAATATCATTTAAATTGAGTCGAATCAATTATCAAGATTAAACTAATTTAATTTTAAATTTATCACTATCAATAAAATTTTAGAGTTTTTTAATAAAAAAGTTAAAATATTCATCATTAAAAATATAAAATTATTTAGTTTTAATGAAAATATAAATAATTAATCGAATATTTATCTTTTCATCGTTAAAATTTTTTACAAAGAAATAATTAAAATATCTTAACTTTTTTATTTGATACATTTGTTAAGTGAGTAGAAAATCAGTTAGTCAATACGTAGATTATTTACTATAGCGTAGAAGAAAGGTTGGTAAATTCTAATCACATGGCTCATAGAAAATAATTTCAATAATTTAAATAAAATATCATTGTATTTTATTTTTTTCATTATAGAATAAGAATTATAAATTAATAACTTGTTGAATTATAAAATAATTATATTTATTATATCTTTTATAATAAAAAAAACGGTTACTATATTTATGATTTTTTTATGAAAAATTGGTTGATTCTTTTCACGACTTTTTTTTAAAGGCAAAAAGTTAACTAACCAACAAATAAATTATTTAATATGTTGTGGAAAAAAATAATATTCCTATATTTTATTTCAACAACACAACTCAAAACATCATCATATTTTATTTTTTATTAAAATAAAATTTTTGTTCACTTATAAAATAATTACATTTATTATATTATTTATAATAAAATAAATTTACCAATCTGGGGGTCCAATAGTTTCATTTTTAAAAAGTGTAAATTTTTTATTTAAAGAACTATTAATATTTAAAAAAATTAGGAATCATTTGCTTAGTTTTCTTTTTTTTTTTTTTTTTATTTGTGCACAAACATTTGTTAAATCAATTTGGGTACAAGGTCGAAAGATTTGTACTTTTGCCCTTGTTTTTGCAACAATTTTTGTTTTTCAGGTTTATAATATCTTTTTACCAGCAATATCAAGTGAGGAAATTAAAGGTCCAATAATGTAAAGAGTCATAAGAAACAACACCTACTATTAAAGAATCTTGTAATTTATATATTGATAAATATACTCAAAAAAGTAATACTTCATTGTTTTCTAATTGACAAAACTAACTTTGAAGATAATTACTTGACATTATAACATCTCTCAAATTTAACATATTTCACCTGACAAACTATTATTTGATAATGCAAAATATTGTAATAATGAACAACCCATAGTCATTTCATGGGGTATTTGTCCAATTAATAAATTATTGGACAAGTCTAATGTATCCAATAATTTCATGTCACCAAAGGATGAGGGAATGTTACCATTAAAAATATTTCTAGACATGTTTAACTGACTTAGTCTTGGTAGATAAACTCCAATTTATGTTGGAATACGCCCATGGAAGGAATAGCCATTTCATGATAGTCTCAACATTAAAAGCAGTATCAGTTTCTGTGTAGTTTGTTTAGAACTATGATGTTGCAAAGAACCAATTTGAGGAGGTCAGGGAAGAGACTGATTGCATAGAGGCACAAGTAGATGGCATTTTTTCTTTCTGAATTTTGATGGATTTGAATTATGTAAAATAGCAATCTAGGTGATAATTAATATGTGCTTCAGACATCGTTATGTTTGGAGGTCGAAACTTTTAAATGAATCGGATTTCGAACACTACAAATGAAATTCAAACAGATTCAACTGAAACCCAAACTTCAAAAAAAAAAAAAAAAAGTGGGCCTGAAGTTGCATAAATCAAGCCTAGTTTATTAGGTTCAGTTTACAAGTCTGATTGTAAGCGTAAGAGGGCAAATAAAATTAGGTGGTGATGGTTGATTGCATGACGTAAAACACAGTGACGTGTTGGGTAAGGCCAGTGATCCAAAATTAGGCATAGTCCGTAATGTCATGGACCTTATCATGCCAAAGCCTCATCAACCCTTTAAAAGATGGACTCTGCCTCATGACTAAAGTATGGGATGTGACACTACAAAAAATTGTTTTTAGCATCGAACCAAATCCAATACTAAATAAAATTGGATTAATATCAAAAAAATATAAGAATCGGATTTATGTCAGATAAATTCGCATCAATAAAATTTCGATATTAATTAACATCAGAATTTGTTTCAATACTAATTCAATTCTAATTAAAATCAAAAATATGTTTAATGCAAATTAACATTGAAATTTTGTATTGGATTAAATTTGACATAATATTATAATCAAATTTGAATTGGATTAAATTTGACATAATATTATAATTAAATTTGAATTGGACTAATATCAAAAAATTTTATCCATTATTAATTCAATGTTAATTTCTAATTAGCATTGGATTGTGTGTGATACTAATTAGAATCAAATTATAATTTGTTTTAATCTGATTTTAATTATATCAAATTATGTCCAATACTAATTAGAATTAGATTATAATTTAATTATCATTTGATGCTAATTATAATAGCATCGGGTTAGCTTCAGATTAAGCCTAATGATAATTAGAATTGAATTAAAAAAGGAGGCCTAAAAACTAATAATAATTTCAAAATAATTGTATTATAATCATAAATTAAATGTATTATAGAATTTAATTTAATATTTATTAGTATCTAATCGGTTATAGCTAAAATATTATTGATACGAAAATCAATCAAAACTTTTCATCCACGTATTGCGGGGAGCAAACAAAAAAAAGATGTGACATATGAAGGTTCATGCTTCAAAAGAAGATATACATCACCTGTGCATTGGAATTAAATTCTGCCGAGTCTGGAAAGAAAGTTGATTTTTCATCGCTTCTTCATCCATCAACAAGCCACCTGTTAAGCCCATAAAAAAGTTTAATATATTTGTCTAATAAAAAAATTAGAGTAAGATCACGTAATCATATAATATAATTACGTATTTTTTTATTACTTTAAAATTAATAATTATAAATTATCAAATCAATTAATATGTACAAATTAGTATAAAAGTGAAACATTTTAGACAAAAACTTGATTCGATTAATCTTGAACATGTGAAAAATATAAATTAAGGCAAAACACTGTAAGTTAAAAGCTTGAAAACAATGTAATAGCAACAACATAATCACAGAACATAAGTTTCGCATTTTTGGGTTGAAGGAGATTGAAAATGTCAGTTAACTAGGCCAGGTGGCAGAAGATTCCGCAAGCTCTTTACACTTCTACGGCTATAAACTCAAAAGCTTTCATTTTCACCCCGCGAGGATTTGTATCAACAAAATTAGGGGCCCTCAAGAAATATATGTAGGTAGGTGGATCAAAGGGAAATTGATTTCAAATTTTGAATGATACAAATTTGATTCACTATGCAGATTTGACAAATCAATCGTTTGTGTAAGATCTAGAAGACCCCTCCCTCGTCAGTTAGTGGTGCCCCTTCTAGACAGAACTCGAAAGTAAATTGCCCCTTCTAGGCAAATTTACAGAAATTGGATGGATTAGCCCCTTCTAGGCGTCTCCAAGAAAAAGAACTGCCCCTTCTAGACAGAACTCGAAAGTAAATTACTCTTTTTAGGCAAATTTACCAAACTATGATGCCCCTTCTAGACAAACCTAGGGTGGATTAGCCTCTTCTAGGCGTCTCCGAGAAAAGAACTACCCCTTCTAGACAGAACTCGAAAGTAAATTGCCCCTTCTAGGCAAATTTATCAAACTAGGATGTCCCTTCTAGACAGTATTCGAAAGTAAATTGCCTCTTCTAGGCGAATTTACCGAACTAGGATGTCCCTTCTAGACAAACCTAGGGTGGATTAGCCTCTTCTAGGCGTCTCTGAGGAAAAGAACTGCCCCTTCTAGACAGAACTCGAAAAGTAAATTACCTTTTCTAGGTAAATTTACAGAAACTAGGATGTCTCTTCTAGACAAACCTAAGGTGGATTAGCCCCTTCTAAGCGTCTCCGACAATTGGATGATTTAACCTATGATGAGGCTAAAGAGACTTCATAATGGTCAACTTCTATTCTCGACTGATTGGTAGAATGCCCTTGGTTGGGTAAACTCGACAAGATTGGATTGGCCCCTGGTTGGGTAACTAGACAATGTTGGATTGGCCCCTGGTTGGATAAGTTCTACAAAATTGGATTTGCCCCTGGTTAGGTGAATTCGACAAAATTGGGTTTGTTCGATAAAATTGGATTTGCTCAACAAGATTGAATTTACCCCTGGTTGGGTAAGTTCTACAAAAATTGGATTGACCCCTAGTTGGGTAAGCTCAACAAGATTGAATTTTCCCTTAGTTGATGAATGCGACAAAATCAAATGCTTTTAAGATGAATCACAAAATGACTGTAATGGTGGATTGAAACAACAAACTATTTTGAGTATTCTAACCATGTGATGCATGATGATGTGTGTATGCTGACTTTGTTGGCTCGTATACAATGTTTTATGTCACAACCATATCAGTAGGAAGGTAGGAGATCTAGACCAAGGGAACACACCCTGATTTTCTCTATTTTTTTTTTGTTTCTTTTCTTTTTCTCTTTTTTTTGTTTCTCTTTCCTTCTATCCTGGTGGGATTTGACATCTCGGTTTCAACTCATAATTCGATGTGACGAGATTTTTATCCGAAAAGTAAGTTATCTAGCTTGGTAGACACTCACACGTCACTCGGTTCACTTAAGTGTTTGAAAAGGTGAAAATTTTACGCTCAGGTTCAGCTCATGA
Source organism: Anacardium occidentale (assembly GCA_026122585.1). Lineage (NCBI taxonomy): Eukaryota > Viridiplantae > Streptophyta > Magnoliopsida > Sapindales > Anacardiaceae > Anacardium > Anacardium occidentale. The sequence continues at coordinate 58,070 of JAJEJH010000498.1, forward strand.
ATGGTGCCTACCATAGGCTTGCTCGTTCATCTGATCTTCATCGCTTAAGTCACATGCAGACACAAATTTGACAGTTTTGTAGAGGTTGTCGTGGGGTTGGGGTGAAGGTAGGATTTATCTTGGATAGTGGTAGCTTAAACCGAAGGGACTGATAGGGTCATCTAAAACTTTTTCTTCAAGGTTTGAACGTCAATTAACGCTCATTCTTCTTTTAGCTTTCTGAATGCTTGAGCTTTGTTGCACAAAGATTTTTCTCTTTTCTCTTTTTTTTTTTTTTTTTTTATGTTCATATTTCATATGGATGAGTACACGTATCACTGCTTTTCGTTTGCTTCGCCTTGCTAACATAGTTTTAAATGCTCTATCAGCCCCCATGGTAGGGTAGGGATGAGACAAAAAGAAAGTTGATGATTTGTGGTATAGGGTTTGCCAAGGAAGCGTTTTAGGCTCAACAGGATTCCCTAGAGTCAACTTGCATCATGGTTGGATTTTTGGTCAAAGTGGTATATTTTCTAATACCATTATCATTTCTGTGAATGCATGTGATCGATTGTAATCTTGATCAGTATTTGAAGCAAATTCTAAAGACATCGACATGAGTGAACACACTCGACAAAGAAATCAAAGGTCATTTGTGTGTGCATGACCATGGGCTCAAAATCTCACATTTAGTGTTTTAAAGTCTACCAAGACTAGTTTACTTCTTTTTTGGAAAAATTCAAATCACATTTCATTGCCAAATTTTGTCAATATGTATATTCATAAGATGTAATACATGCAAAAGACAAGTTCAAAAGATAATGCCCTTCAAGTTTCACAAGAATCTTCCATCAAATCGTTGATCTAGTTCATCTTCTAATGCCATCATCATTTATGTTTCAGGCACGCTTTTCTTGAAGGCATACTTCTTCCCCTCTTGTACAGCCAAAACATCTTCACTTTGTATCCCAACATCTTCACTTTTATGGTAGCAAATTTTTTTATTTTTTTTTTCTATTATATTCTCAAGCTTCTCCATCATGCTTCCCTTATGTTTCCCTTGGTCATATTTCTTTTCTTCCACTGAATGGCTGTAAAATGACATGTTAATGCATGATATGCATAATGTGTTTATGCACGACATATGTATAGGATTAACAAAATGACAAATTAGTGCATGATGTGTTTAAGCATAACACGCAAAAGACATGTTAGTGTATAATATGCATGATGTGTTTATGTACAAAACGACAAGTTAATGCATGATATGCATGATGTGTTTATGCACGACATATATGCAAGGATTAACAAAGTGACATGTTAGTGCATGACATGCATAATCTGTTTATGCAAACGCCTGACATGTATACAGGATTAGATGGGTGAATTTATTTTAAAAGACAACTTTATTGGACTTAACAAAAATGGCGGCAAACTATGGGTTCACTAAGTATACAGACAAAAGAATTGTGGGTCCAATGTCTAAGTAGAGTGAAGAATTAAACTAAAAAGAAAACTAATGACAACACATTTAGCCCTAAAGATAAAATTTCGAATTCAACAATGGGACAACTTAGACCTAAAGTTATGCAACATGTGAGACAAGACGGATGAAGGGTAAATTTATTACTCCTAAATGATTTTACCTTGTGAGATGACTCAAATCAAAATTACTTATTTCGAAAGACCAAAGACAAAAATACCCCTACGAGGTAATTCAGATTGAAATTAGCCAATTCAGATGACACCTAACGATTTTCACTTTACAAGAATGACTTAGATTGAAACATCTACTTAGAGTTACAGGTGACAAAGTTTCCCCTATAGGATGATTCAGATTGAACATATCTACCTAGGCTGACCAAAGATGAAAATGCCCTTTAGAGGCGATTCGAAGCGCTTTACAAACTTACCACATCGGAATCGACTCTTCGCATTTTCCCCAGTGGAGTCGCCAGAGCTGTGGCACCGGTTTTTACCGCGCCACGCCAGGACAGACTTACCACTCTTGTTTAACCACCCTAAACGTGATCAAGAGAAGCGCATAACGGGTTTTTGGCCCGCTACGGAGTCTATGGAGTCGCCACCCAAGAGTAACCTCGGGAAAGTACACATCGGTGAGGATGAGTGATTTATGGATCCCTTACGCAGGACCCAACTACCCCTCACCTGCCCAATGGGTCGAGTTCGAAGAGTCAGGTACAACGATGGGAAGGTGTTAGGCACCCATGTCGCCCGGCATGAAAGCCGACCTCCACTATTGTGATTCGTGATTCGTTCGTTAAGCGCGTTACCAAGTTTAATTAAATTTCAGATTATCACACGATTCATTATTAACAATCATACATATACAATAAATTAATTCATCCGCGAATATAATAAAATACGGAAAAGAAAATAGAAATTAAAAATTACAACCATTTTTCCATACACCCCTATACATTTTTTCTAATCCTAAACAAGCCTAAGAATAATAAAATAACGAATAAATCCTGCAAAACAATTTTGTTAGTTAATCTAATAAAATAAATCCTACAAAACAAATTAATTAATTTAATAAAATAAATAAATGAACCCTGCAAAATAAAATTTCGTTAGGAGCAAATTATAATTATGAAATAAGAATAAAAATAAAATCCATAATTAATAGCTAGCCCACATAAAAGCAGCCCACCCAAGGAATAAACAAATTGCAGCCCACTTAAAGATATGAGCAAAGTGCAGCCCGCCCAATGGAAATTGACAGCATACCAGCCCATCTAAAGAATAAAGAAAATGCAGCCCAGCCAGCCCGCCCAAGAGAATAACCAGCATGCAGCCCAACCCAATAATATATACCCACATGCACAGCAGCCCATCCAAGGAATAAACAAACAAAATGCAGCCGGCCCGCCCAAGAGAATGAACGCAGCCCAACCAGAAAACCCAATATACACACATGCACAGTAAACTAAACAAATTCCCCCCAGCCGCGATTCGAACCCGGCGCCCCACAGACCAAACCTTCCGCCTCTTCCCACCAAGGCAACAGCCAATTTCATTCCAAATGGATGCAAAATTATATATATATAATATGCACAGACACACACAATACAAAATTTGCATCTTCCGCCCAGATTGCTAAAGGCCAACCATGCATCTCATGATAATTTATTTTTGTACACAGTCATACATATATATGTACAGAATTGAAGATACAGAAAAGAGAAATACGATACAAAATATATGTAGAGAAATATCAATGCAAACAATCAAATCGAATACAAAATTCGAACAAAAGAAACATTCAAAATACGAAACATAAACAAAATCATAGTAATAAAAAAAATAATAATAAATAAATAAATGAGATAATATAAAATTTTATTCGTAAAAATTCCCCTCAGGGACTGACCTGAAATCGACTAAAAATCTTTCGATGTTGAGTTGAGGATGAACCAAAATTACAGAAATTAGTTTTTCGATCTGAATTTCTTTCTGAAAAATCTTCTTCTGCAAATTTTCTCTCTCAAATTTTTCCTTTCTCGGAAATCCTCTCCGTTTTCGTTTCTGGAAAACCCCCTGAAATACCTTTTTTGTTTCTGGAAATCCTCTCCCCCTTTCTCCCAATTTTTTTTTTCTCTCCGAAAGTTTTTCTGCCCCTCTGAAATTTTCTCTCCTCTCGGCCCGAAAGTTTTTCCTCCGAAAGTCCCCCTCAATTTTTCCAATAAATGCGGCTTTTATACTTTGGGAAAATGTAAAAAAAACTGACAGCCCGCCCAAGCAAAAAGCAGGCCACGCGCACGCACAGCCAGCGTGCGGCGCGCTGGCCTGGACAGGGGAGAGAGAGAGAGCCGTGCACGCCAAGGCAGAGGGCGTGCAGGGACTCAGCGCGCGTGTAAGACACGCTCGCGCTGCAGGCCAACCCTTGGGCCTCAGGCCTGGGCTGCGCATTGGGCTTGGGTTTTTTTCTTTTTTTTCTTTCTTCTTTTGACTTGGGCTGGCTGCATGGGCTTGGGTTTTTTCTTTTTTTTCTTTTTTTTTTGGTAATAAAATAAACACATTTTTTTTTATAAAAATAACATAAAATAAACTTCTTTTTTTTTTTTAACTCATCCATTCTCGGCTCAATATCTCAAAACTTCTAAATCAACATCCAGGTTTTTTATCATCGGGGATGACCCTGTTGGGTCCAAAATAGGGTGTCTAAAGTTCTCTAAATTGGTTATAAGTCAAACTTAAATTCTTAAGGAATGAATGCTCACTCAAAATAGATAAAACACGACTATCATTAAACATATTGTCACTGATGTAAAGACTCTCGAGATTATTCAAGTGTGATAACTTTTCAAAACCTGTAAAATGAATCTTATTAATAAATTAAATTTAATAAAGTAAAAAGTTTATTCTTTAAAATCAATAGTAAAATACTTTCATTCTCAACACAATTGGCTATAAGATTGTATTCTAAATTAAGTGTTTCCAGTTCTTGAAAGGGAGAAAATAAAGAAAAATTTAGGTTTCACTCTCCTAATTCCTCTTTTCTTGTATATGATAGATCAAGATCTATCACTCTATCTGTTGTGTTGTTACATTGAAATTTATTTAATCTTATTCATGTGCAACACAGTTTCAAAATTGACTTATAGATTATTTAAAAGTAATGATTTTGAGCAATAACTTCCTGGAAATTCAAGTGGTGCATTCCAAGTCATTAAAGTCATTTTCATGGTGAATGACTAAAACATCATGCGCTCCACTAGTCAACGTAAATTATGTGATTCTGCCGTGGAAGAAGGATTGGAATCACTTTCATGATATTTCCTTTCCCACACGCGACATCGTTTTTTCATGAACTCAGTGTATAAGACACGGTTTCCTTTCCACACACGGGTTTATTTTTTATGAACTCAGGTTATCTTCTTCTAATTATTTTCTTTTAATTCTCGTTCTTTAAATTTAAAAAAGCTATTTTCCTATCTATTTATTAAATTTGTTAAAAAAATTTGTTAATTTTTTAATAAAATTATTAAAAAGACAAAAAAACTCTCAAACTAAATAATATATTTTTAAAAATTTTATTATAATTTTTTACCTCTATATTATATTAATTTCAATTCAAAATAATAAAAATAAATTTAAATTTAACTATCCCTAATAACATTCATCGTTGATGCGTGTAACTCTAATCGTGAATTGCACCATTTTGATGTGATTTAATTTTAGTCCATAATAATAATAATAACATTGTACATATGTTGGCCAAAAGACTTAATCCCCTCAAGGTTTTTCTAAATGATAAAGTCTCATCCATGAATCTTTTGAAACTTAAATACCTATCTATTAACTAAAGTTAATAGTTAAGTTTAAATGTTAACCGTCAAATATTAATGATTAAAAAAATATTTTTGTCATTTTAAATAAAAAAATTTTAAAATAATAAAATAAGTTCTAAGAAATAATAATAAAAATTAAAAACATTTCAAATAAATAATTAAAAATTAAAAAACAAAACAACCATTGTTGCCAAAAGTCAAACCAGGTGGCCATAGTACAGTCAGATCTAATCGGTTCATACAATCAAGGTAATCAGATGATTATTTTCATCTATTTAGTTTGATTTTAGATGGTCATCGTCACCGACAACACTTTTATCGTTAAAATTTTTTATTACAGGAGTAAGGGTGAGAACAATTTTTTCATGACACTTTTAATCATTAAAATGACACTTTTGTCCTCTTGAAAGAAAAATTTTTTCATGAGACAACACGGTTTTAAATTGACTTCTAAGATTATTTTAAAGTAATAATTTTGAACAATAACTTCCTGGAAATTCAAGTGGTGCATTCCAAGTCATTAAACTCATTCCAAGTCATCATTTTATTCTGCCACGGAAGAAGCACTGGAATCACTTTCATGATATGTCCTTTTCCACACGCGGCTTCGTTTTTCATGAACTCAGTGTATATAGACACGGTTTCTTTTTCCACACGGGTTTATTTTGTATGAACTCTGGTCATCTTCTTCTAATTATTTTCTTTAAATTTGAGAAAACTATTTTTTTATCTGTTTATTAAATTTATTAAAAATTTTATTAATTTTTTAAATAAATTATTAAAAAAAAATGTCAAACTAAATAATATTTTTTTCTCCAATATTTTACTGTAATTTTTTGTCTCTAATTTATATTAATTTTAATTAAAAATAATAAAAATAAATTTAAAATTAACTAGCCCTAATAACATTCATCGTTGACCTGAGCAATTCTAATCAAGAATTGTACCAATTTGATGCGATTTAATTTCAGTTCAGAATAATAATATCATTGCATATTGGCCAAAGGTTTTCCTAAATGACAAAGTCTTATTTATGAACTTTCAAAAACCCAAATACTTACCTGTTAATCAAAATCAACGGTCAAATTTAAAAGTCAACCGTTAAATATTAATGATTAAAAGATCATTTTTATCTTTTTGAATAAAAATAATTTTAAAAATATTAAAAAACATTTTTTTAAAATAATTAAAATTAAAAATAGCAATAACCGCTATTGCCAAAGTTTAACTAGGTGGCCAAAAATGGTCACTTAGCTCATGGTGTAGCTAGATCTAACCACCTCACACAATCAATGTGGTCAGGTGGTCATTTTCATCTATCTAGTTTGATTTTCAATGGTTACCACTATTGGCTTTCTTCTTGGAAAAGGGTTCCTTCCTGGCAAGCTTTAGTATTTCTAGCTTATGCTTGACTATTGAAATGCCCATACTCTAGAGAAACTCATGGTTGAAGTAAGTTAAATTCTCCTTTTGGAGTTCATTTCGAGCAAAGGAAGGTTGTATTCATGTGCTAGTGATGGCTCAATGCTAGTCTTTGATAGCCAAAACAACTAATCCATGGCTAGCCGGTGTAGGAGATGAATGGTGATCTCATCGGGAGCTCATAATATGGAAGTGGATGCAAGTGGTCCTAGACCCCCAAAAGCCAACTAGACACATAATAGTACAAAAAGAAGAAGAAAGTAGATAAGAGGTTGACGAGTAAGGGAATTAACATGGGTGGAAAGATTGAATTTGAAGGTGTCTTTACTTATGAGATTGAGAGTGCTATAAACCGAAATTGAGAGTGTCTCTTTTTGAGAGTTCTCATAATTGGTTAGCTATGTTATTCTTAAGAATACCTTTTACATTGAATTTACCTTGTATGGAGTGGACTAAAGAGACAAGGGCCCTTGACCACTAGAAGCTGAAGTGAAAGGTGAAGGTGGATGAATGAATTGAATAGAAACAACTTAACAAGAAAGAGATATTTTAATTCTATAAAACATTAGGGAGGTGTTAAATAATGGTTTTGTCTTATCTTATCAAAATAAAAGAGGGCCAATGACTGAATTATTGAGTTTGGATTCACCTATAATGAATTAATCCAACCCATGAGACAGTAATTATCCACAATAATTAAGGTCGATTAAAAGAGGCCATGAGTGGTTGTAGGCACATATATAATATCTCAAAACCGTCACATAAAGGATAAATAAAATTATTTCTTCATTTCCCTTTTTTCACGTAGAAATGCCATAGAGATCTGGAACTAAAATATGAAACAAATCATGTTGTGAAAATAATTAACATTGGATCACTGCAGTCATTTTTCGGATCAATTTAAGTGAAAAAAAATTGAATCTAAATACCTAATCTATTGAATTCATATTTTATAGGATTTGGAAAATGAATCCAATATTAAACATGGCTTGAAATCAGATTGGCCATCAATTGATTGATATGTTGTTAGTCTGGATGAAGATTTAAAAATTATCAAGTTGTTAGATTATTTTGAATTGAAGTTGAAGTGGGTGAATTGTGTTAGGTTGAGTTTGCTTGGTGTACTAGTGAAATTTTAGAAGTGATTAAGCTATTGGTTTGTGATGAACCCTCGTTGGACTTAGTGAATTGAGTTGGGTCATAGATGAATTTAATATAGGTCTTTTAATAGGGGTAGATATAAACTGATTCAAGTTTAAATATTTTTTGTTTGAATTCAATTCAAATAAGAATAGTTTGGTTTGAGTTTGTCAAATTAAAAATAAAAGTGGTTTGAATTCGATTTGAATAAAAATAATTTAGTTTGAATTTAATTTAAGTTTATGGTTCGAATCTGTAACTTAAATTTATAGTTTGAAGTTATAACTTATTGGAAGTTGCAATACATTAACCTTTAAAACTACTGAAATACTTTCTTGCCTAAAGCAACAATACCGGGAAGGTAAGGTTGTAAAGAAGGTGATGACCATTATTTGGGTATTGGCCAATGTCGAGAGAATAGTTGTTGTAATTTTATCTCCTGCAAGGCCATTGAAATGGAAATCAATTATATTAAAGTCACCAGCTAGAAGACTTAATTTGCCAGAAAATGGGTCCCTACAAAAGCGAAGGTTTCTTAAATGGTGAGTGACAGCTCACATGAAAGCGAAGCAAAGATCGAAGAAGGGCAGGTCTGGTCCGGAAAAAGCTCAATCAGGTGGATTAACACTCAGATTAGTTGAGGTGGTCACATGGAATTATGATGATGATGATGAAATACTAATTAAATTTGCAATCAATTTGATTTATTAAAATAATAAAAATAGTTATTAAGATGTAACTTCAAAATTTACTCTGAAATAAAAAATTTAATCTTAAAGTTTAAATTTAAAATTATGTATAGTTTTTACTTTTATAATTATATTTGACAATTTTTTATATTTTGAAAATGTTACATAATTCCTTATTTAGAATAGTATCAAAAATATTTCAATAATATGTGATATATATCATTTATTTACTATATGATATGTCATATATAAAATTGGATTAATCATTAAATTTCAATCGAATCTGATTAACCATTCAATTTAATCTCAGTTGTTTTAAAACAATAATTTAAAACTGACAGTATTTTTTTTGACAAACTCTTAAATTGGGTAACATGATTTGATATGACAAGAAGACACCCAACAAGTTGAGCTTCAATTTTGAAACAGAGATTGAAAAATGGTACGAGATCTTAATCATCTATTTATTTACGTGAAACAATCGCTTGAACAATTAGAACAAAATAAAATAAGTTGACATGAAGGAAGTGACATGTCATCAACAAATGCCAACACACTTTCTCTCTTTCCATAATAAACAAACAAAACTTGATCATGTAGGTTTCAATCTTGAAAAAGAGCTGCCTATATTGGACGTTCATCATAGACACTGCACAAGTTTTCCTTGCTGCCGTTGTAGTCCGCACAAAGCCTTGGGCTTGGAGGTCGTATATGCCCAGCTAACTTGCATAAGTCCATCAAAAGAAGCATAAGATATTGGGCTCCTGTGAGTCAAGAGCAACCGCTCTTGCTTGGTACTAATCGCTCTACTCTTACAATATGACTAACCGCTGACAAAAAGAACCGAATTGCAGTTCGGCTGGTTGTAGTGATACCCAGTTCACGTGTTGCCAGAGCGTGAACTACAAGCTAACTGGGAAGTTGATTTGGCGAAGAAGCCGGAAGACTATCTCTTGAAAGTTTTCCGGTCAAATTAATGATTCTGAACATCTCATCCCCCGGTGAATTCTTCTTTGCTTTCTTCAGTTGAATTTGTCTTTTGAATAGCTTTTTTTTTTTTTTTTCCTTTTTGTGTGTGAATTTTAGAGTTCAAATTTTGGTGGGGATTTTATAAAAATTATTTTGTTGTTGTTAGCCTGGCCTGATGATCTGGGCATGAATTGGGATTTCTGATGTTGAACTTCAAATTATATTCATAAGGTATAGTTATGTGAATAGCCTTGAATGAGTTTCTGTATATGTTTTATGTGATGGGATAAAAATATGAATGTCATGTAAATGCCTTTGTTTGGCTTCTGATAGAGACATATGTGAAGAAGAAGGTTAAGGATGTTATGCCTACTGCTACTGGACATGAGCGGGAGGAGCTTGAAGCTGAACTTAGGTAATTTTTTATTTAAATGCAGTTTGGTTTGTTGTGAAATGTTATATATAAACATAAAGGCAAATTTTGTGAAGAAGAAATGGTTAAACATAAAGCCAAAGGTGTATGATTTCAGTGAACGTGTTACGTGCTCGAAGGAATCGAGCTCTTGCTCGACCTCTACCCCATCGCGGAATGCTTACAGATGGTGAGAAGCTCTCAAGAAGATATGGAGTAGCTAGAAAACAATTACAAATTTTAGAGTGAAATCCAAGTCTGCTTCTTATTTATTTTACTGCTGTTTATATACATCCTAAGAGTTCTACATGATGCCTAAAATTATGGTAACAAATTCAATCGTGCAACGTGAAAGAAATAACCTGCCATTAACTCCTAAAGAAAAGCATGCCACTAAGAAATAACCTGTCATAAACTCCTACAGAAAAGTACGTCACTAACTCCTAAAAATAGTAGACCACTATTTTCTAAAAGTCTTGTGGTAAGACATGTAACAGAACGTTTTTGCAGCTTCTTGATCAATAATGGGAGGTTGTTAATGCTCCCAAAATTGATTCTAAAATCTCCCACATTTTACCCCTAAAATTTCAGCCCCAAATAAGTCTCAAATTCATCAAATTCATGCAATTTTCCACCCAAATCCAGCACTAATTCATCACCAACAAACATAAATGAAAATGTTGCAAGAAAACAAACCTCAAGCATAAAGGATTCCTCCACCAACTTGAGAGTGAACTAAGGATAAAGGAAATTCCACCACCAACTTCCTCTTGCTAGAATATTGGATAAAGGCTATAAAATTCACATGAGCCACCAAGCTTCATGGAACCAAAGAAAGCCAAGACTTTTCTAATTTTTCGTTTCAACAAAAGCTCTCTTACAATAAAGTTAAGTTGCCTTTTTATAGGCAAGTGCAAACCATGATTGAAAATCTAACTAACCCTAATTAACTTAAATACAATTTAAATAAAATAAAATAAAACATAAAAATACAAATTATATAAATTTCCTAAATTTAATTATAATGCATAATTTAAAATACAAACATAATTTAAAATATTATAATTTTGCATGCATGCATCTTCCCTTGATTAATTGGCCTTGGATTCGAATTTTTGATTTGAGCATTCGATCTGAATTGATTACTGGAATTCGATCTGAAAAGTTGTTGGCATTCGAATTCATGATGAACATTATTAGAAATCCAAGAATATCAAGACCGGAGCATTGGAAAATTTCTGGAATCAAAAGCATGCAAAACTGGCTTGAGAAGGCTGGAAATTGGCATTTGCCTCAGAATGCACGCGCTGCGGCATTATGCCGTGGCATAAGCATGCTGCGCAGGAGCGCGCGCACTGCACACAAGTGCGCGCAACACACGCAGTCTTGCGTGCTTGCTTGCGCTGCAAGGCAACGTGCAGCGCTTGCTTCTTACGCGCACAGGTGTGCGCGCGACCGTGCATGCCAAGGCCCTTTTTTTTTCTTTGCTCGTTTCTGGCCTGATTCTTATCCGATTCTACTTCTATTTTTTTCATTGGCTTCGTATGGAGTCACTTGATAAATAATGAGGTCTTGGACTGCCATAAACAATATTGGTGATGCTTGAGATCTATTCGAATACATGACTCAAACCTATGCTTGTTCCTTTCATGTGTCTCAATTTCTTCGAATTTAGCAGGTTCGTATCGAGTCAGCCATTGCAACAGCATGATTGGTCTTTTTTGGTTGTCTTGAACTAGATGAGTGCTACTTGGATATTGATCATATATGATGTGTGGTAAGTCTCACATCGCCTGAGAATGAGCTTTTGGTGTGATTTATAAGGGTGTAGGCACCCTTACTTGGCAAACCGGTTTTCCAAATTGAGTTCTACCTCACCCTGTAACATATCACTTCTTTTTATCATCAAACTATCCCCATGAACACTTTTACATCATTTTGTTCAACAGCTACTCTAGTAAATTATCACCAAAAGTTTTCAGCCATCAGAAACTTATAATATTTTCATTCTATGTAATATTGTTTTTCATAACTAGTCGTCAGAAGGAAATTATCTTGGTCTAAATGTTATATGAAGTATTGTTTTAATTGATGGTGGCCTGGACTGGCCTTGAGTCTTAGGATATCTACATATTTGGGTGGTCTGAAGAAAAAGAAGAACAAAAATCAAATTGGAGTAAGAACTGAAGGAGTCTTGACTAATTTTATTCCTTCAATTTGTTTATGTGCGTCTAAAGTGAATCCTCAGATAATTGCCGAATAATTTTGAAGATAATCTTATTATAGTTTAATGCTTTGAACTTGGCTACATGCAATTCTGAAATTTCTCTTCACTCTGCTAAAATTTTGCAATAAAATGTCGGCAACCTCTTCTAGAAGATCGTCGAGCGGGCCTGCAGTTCGTTCTCTCTCACCTTCTGGAAGATTCTACAATTCTCATTACACATCGTCATCTTCTTCTTCCTCCTCTGCTTTTGCGTACTCAACTTTCGGTTTCTCTTCTAGATCCTCCCCGTTCTTTGCCCGATCTGCTTCTCCGACACGTGTCAATCTCTACGGTAACAACAGACCGACTCAGTCAACATCAGCACATTCCGTCCGATTCGTATCCCCTAACCGCGCTATCATTACTTCTCATAACATAAACAACAGTCCCGTTCAAATACAGGTTCTGAAAAATCAAGCCAAACCGAAGAGGACGTGTATGTGTTCTCCTACGACGCACCCTGGCTCCTTCCGATGCAGCCTTCATAAAAATTTTAATTCGTCAGAGTGTCAGGTTTCCAATTACATGCCAAATAATCGGCTACATGCTAGGAGATCGGTTATGACAAACTCGCTGGTTAGGATTGGAGGAGTAGAGGGAGATTTGGTCAGGAGAGCTTTGGCGGCTTTGATTCGGCCGTCCTCTCACCAGCAAAGACGGCGCGCCGCTTTCCAGCCTCAGCAAAGCCGCTTATCTATAATGGACAAACGAACATCAGCTTCATTCCCTTTCACCATTATTTTCCTCTGTTTATTTTCCATGCTCTGTGTTTGACGTATATGAGCAGCATCGTTTCTGTCCGCTGCTCGTTGGATACGTCACGTGAAGCCTGGTGGTTTGTGCTCTTTTAAACTTTTTCTTCTTTACAGAATGTGTTTTTGTGCACGTATTGTGTTGGTTCATTTTTGAAAGCAGCCTGACCTCATTGATTTCCTTTGGATATTTTCCTCTGGAGGCTGATGATGAGATGCCCAAAATGTACTGTGAGATAGCATGACTCAAACAAATGACAGTTATTGAGGGAAAATTTGGTTATGTGGACAAGAGTCCTCCAAATTGGTCAGCCATGTTATTTTTAGGAATAGCCTTTACACTGAATTAACCTTGTATGGATTGGACTAAAGAGACAAGGGCCCGTGGCTACTAGGAGGTGAAGTGAAAGGCGATGGTAGATGGATGAGTTGGATAGAAGCAGTTAAACGAGAATGAGATATTTTAACTCTATAAAACATTAGGAGAGATGCTTTGGAATGGTTTTCTCTGTGTCTTGTCAGAAAGGGAGAGTCATCCATAATTGATCGACTCAACCTATGTGACATAACTATTGAGAGAGATTATTAGCGGTTGGACACATATAGTATGTATTAAAAACCCTTGCATAAAGGATGAATGCAATTATTTCTTACTTCTCCTTTTCTTCATGAAAAAATGCCATAGAGATTCAATGTCAAAATACGTAGAATTTAAAAACAAAATATAAAACAAATTGTAATGGTGTAGTCATTTTTTGGATCAATCCAAGTGAAAGAATCAAATTCAGATATATAATTTACTGTATTTATTTTTTATAGAATTGAAGAAATAAATCCAACATTAACCATGGTTTGAAACTGGACTGACCATCAGTTGTTCGATCCATAGTTGATTCGAATGAAGTTTTAAAAATGATCAAGTCGTTAGATTGTTTTGAATTGAAGTTGAAATGGGTGAATTGTGTTGGGTTGAGCTTGTTCAGTTGAAAATGTCAACAATCCAGTATTAGTGGAATTCTAGAAATGATTAAGCTATTGGTTTGCAATAAACCCTTAATAGACTGAGTGAGTTGAGTTGGGCCAATGATGAGTCTAATCTAAGTCTTTATTATAGGGGTAGATATAAACTGAGTCAAGTTTAAATTTTTTTTGTTTGAATTTGATTCGAATAAAAATAGTTTGGTTAGAATTTGTCGAGTTAAAGATAAAAGTGGATTGAATTTAATTCAAATGAAAATAATTTAGTTTGAGTTTAAGTTTATAGTTTGAATCTATAACTCAAATTTGAGGCTCAGATTCATTGTTTGAATTTATAAACATTCAATTTCGAAAATTCATTATCAAAGCGCATGTCAAGAATATAAACATTCAATTGATTGTCTACTGACACAATAAAATCTATTAATAAAACTCATTTGGATATCAACTTCTTTTTTGTCAAAAGCAAAAAATAATAACTTTAAAATGTCATTAAAAAAAAAACACAAAATTCAATTTATTAAAATAATTGTTCAGTTCTTAGGGCTATAAATCTATGATAATATAAAAGAATTCCACCTTATAATGATTTGAAAATATATATTTAGTGGTTGTAATTACAAATTAAAATAAATAATTAATGAACAATGCATATATTTTAAAATTCAAGTGGGTCAAGTGACTCTATTGGTTACCATGAATATAATCACCGATAAAAGTAATCAAGTGATTATTTTATTTTTAATTTAAAATTATCTAATTATAAAATAACATTTTATTATAAAATTCATGTAATATTCTATTTTGATAAATAACGAAATAGCAATAAATAGTCATTGTTATGCACCCAAAATTTTAATATAAAGTCATTGATGAAACATAATTTTTATGAAAAATGAATCCTTCTTGAAACCTAAATTTTGTTTTAAAAATATTAATTTAGAATTCCTAGGGTTGGAATTGCTAGGGTTGATGAAGAAAGCCCCTGGGGAGAATCATTTCCCTTATCTTGATAATGGGTCAATTTTGCAAACTTGGCAACTGACAAAGGCAACCAAAATAGTAAAAAATGATCATGAGATAGATTCAAAACCTGGAACGTAATATACAAATGAGGACTACCTTGTAACTCAAAGAAAAGCCCGACTCTTTATTTACATGTGGCTCATAAAAAGACTAAGTTTGTCATGTGGCCATGCTTTATAACCATATTTTGATATTTGAATTGGGTATTGATTCAATAAAAGAACACGATTGAAGTGATGATAGATTAAATAAATATTACAATAATATTTAATTATAGATAATTATTATCAAATGATATATGATAGATATCATTTATTTACTACATGATATGTGATATATAAGATTGGATTAATCACTAAGTTTCAATCGAATCTGATTAACCAATCAATTTAATTTCGGTTTTAAAACAGTAGTCTAAAACTAACAGTTTTTTTGACGAACTCATAAATAGGATAATATGATTTCATACAATAACAATACACCCAATGAGTTATGCTTCAATTTTAGAGCAGAGATTGAGATATAGTATGAGATCTTAATCCTATGTTTATTTATATAGAACAGTCCCTTGAACAAGTAGAACAAAATAAAACAAGTTAACATGAAGTAAATGACATGCCATCAACAAATGCCAACACAATTTCTCTCTTTCTATAATAAACAAATAAAAACTCAGTCAATAGTGTGAAGAAGCAAGCTCCTGACCAAGCATCAATGGTGAGCCTGAAAGCAGGAAACAGACCACCATTGGTGGGTCTAGGAGCAGCAGTTTGGCTTCATATTGCTTTAGGGAATGCATACGACTTCGCTCTTTATTCCGCTCTTTGAAATCAGTGTTGGAGTATAACCAGCACCAACTCCCACTGTTTGGTGCTGTTGATGATGTTGGTGGATTCAATTTCCCAATTATGTTACATACAAATTCAGTAAATTGCATACTCAAAAGCGATTCTTTCACTTGAATTGAATTGAAAAAGTTATTGATACGATCTATTGTTAATTATTTTCACAACACGATTTATCTCGAATTACCTTGATTCAGGCTGGTGTTTGTGATCTAGAATCCATCTTCGATGTCATCTTAAACGTTAAAATAAAGTTTGTTTACCAAATGTTTTATGCTAGGGTTTCCTTCAGTTGCCTTAAAAGTTCAAATAATTGATAAGATTGAACAAAACTTTTTTATAAGTTATTTTGTAAGAGATGTGATATGAATCCTTATTTGCTCCTATGTGTGAAATCGAAGGTGATTTCAATAATCAAGTTTTCAACACCTTCAATTTGTATGTCAAGCCTTCAAAAGTGCATTCCAGTTTTCTATGCTCAGAAAAGAAGATCAACTGTGCCTCTGAAAGTCATAATTCCAACCGTGCACGATAATACATATGTCTTTCAAACTAGTGTGCATAATATTCCTCAAGGCCTTCGGATCATGTTTGGAATTTAAAAAATTCAGAAACGGCACACAGTGGAGTCAAAATTCATTAAATGGATTCATACGAAGCCAATGGAAAAAACAGAAGTTGAATCAGATGAAAATCGGGCCAAAAATGAGTGAAGAAGGAAAAAGCCTTAGACGCACACAGCCGTTGCCCGCAAGACGCCCAGCGCTGCACGCTGCCTTGCAGCGTGTAAGGGGGCGCCAGAGTGAGTGTCGGTGCTTCGTCATTTTGAGTGTTGGTGGTGGATAAAATCAAGAGAGATGAGTGCCAAGCCAAGTTCCAAGAAGCCATGAGTCAGCAGGGCCATGAGGGCCAATCTGTCCAACCAGTGTGCCAGTCTGTGAGCCAGTCTGAGTTGCGGGATGCTGCGTGCGAAAAGCGGCATCTTGATCTGGGATGTTTTTGGTCTTGAGTATTTTTCTACACTGTGTAAATGTAATATGAGGAGTATGATTGCAATGAGAGAATTATAAAAATTCATTGTATTGATTTTTCGGAGGGGGGTGTGATTACTCAAACGAGATGAGTGCCTGAGACTGCGACAATGACAAATGCTCATAAGCCTCTTTAAGGGGGAGTGACTAGTTTCACCTGGGCACACGTTGGCCAGAGGGCACGTGGCCATGGTAGACGATGTTGCTTGTCATCGAGATGGCTTCGGTTTGTTGCTTGGTGGATGCCCCCTGTCCACATACCCTAATGTACTTTTCGAGATGAGATATGAATGAGATAAGTAGACCGTTTTCTTACAATTGTCTCGATTTTATTATTTATGCATTGAATGAGATTTATTATGCTTGAGAATGGCATTGTGATTCATTTATTGAATATTATGCATGTTGCTTTCGATTATACGAGTTGCGATATGTTGCGATAATCTGAGTTGGCTTAACCGTTATGTGCGGTATTCGTATTTTCACAGATATATGAGTTGAGCAAAGGCTTACTTGCTTGGAGGAGTCCAAGTCAAGCACCGCACGGTGTCAGTTTTACGATACTCAAAATCTGACCCCGTGACAGGTGGTATCAGAGCATGATCAAGAGACGTTGAGCTGTTCGTGAGAGCACCGCAGCTGGCTGTGTTGCTGGTGGGTGCATGAGATCTGAAATGAGCTACTTGTGGATGTCCTGATGCTGGCTGGAATTGCTTGAGATGCACAGATGCTGGCTGAGGGCGCACAGATGCTGAGTTGCTGCGGAGTGGGCTACCTGCATGCGTGCGTGTGGGTGAGCCCGCGCTGATTGTGCCCGCACGTTGGGTGGTGTGAGCTGCATGTGTGCTTGCACATCTGATGTGGTGTGCTTGCACATCTGATGTGATGTGCTGCGTGTGCGTGCACCTGGTTCGAAGCGAGAAGACTTGTGCGCACGTATGCGTGATAATTTGAGTTGTTCGAGTTGCTGAGTACGTGCTGGGCTGGGTGGAGCCTACGTGCGTCCCTGAGGTATGAAGTGGTGCCGCGTGAATCTGCGGTCTGAGCTGCCTGAGAATGCAAGATGAGGCGGATGAGCGCGCACTGGGCTGGTGGAGCCTGCTTGCACACCCGAGTTGCGATGAGCTATTTCTGCACGCGGAGCGGTGGGTTTGTGTTGTTTCCACGCACGCCTGAGTTGGCCTGTGTTATTTCCACATGCGTGCCTGGTGGCCTGTGCGACTTCTACACGCGCATGAGTTGGTGAGAAATTTTTCCGCGCGGGCATCTGCTGGGATGAGACCCTTCCGCGCGTGCCTGAGTATCCGGATATGAGTCCTGCACACCCATGAGTTGGTTCCGTGCAAGAGGAGTGGGGCTGAGGTGCCTCCGTATGCGCACATGAGTGTGTGTGAGCTGTTTTCGCAAACACTTGAGACTGAGAAAATTACGCATGCAGATTGTGGGCGTGCACCAGGGAGTTCCTTCGATTTTTCATGTGAAGCTTGAATTCATTTTATGAAATTATTAACTGAGATTTGAGTTGAGTTTTGTAGGCTATAAACATAAGCATAGGAGACGACGTGCATTGATGGCCTGAATGCCGAGTGCGGTAGTGCGTATTGAAAGCGCAGATTGAGACGTTGAGAAAAGCGGGGATTCCACGATTGAGCTGAGAATCTGAGACAAGTGGCTGAGAAATGCTACAAATGAGATTTTAACATATTTTTATATGTGAGTGCAGGAACTGTTTACGGCATTACAGGAGCGTAATGTTACGTTGTGGCGATGTCCAAAAATATAGGCCGTGAGTAGGCCTCGAGTTGTGGCTGAGCAGAAGGGCATGTGCGTCAGATGAACACGTGCACCAAATTGTTGAGAAATTCGAGCAAAACATTTGTTGTTTTTGTGTGTGCAGGCACCGATATGAGCTAATGTGGAGTTTGTTCCATTGAGCCGAGTTGTGCTACCCATTTGTAAAGAAAGTGGTAGGCGTAAAGAGACTTCCGTGGGTTAGTGCCAAGAGAGATTGAGGCCCCCACGAGAGGAGAAGAGACGAGATCCTGGGAAGCACCAATGAGCCTATCTCCCGTGCAAGGGCTTTGTCAATAGGGCTTTGAGGCCATTTTCGAAAGGGGTTGGGAGGGAGAGAACTTTCTCACCTTAAGAGGATTGTGCCAATAGAGTGTGAGGTCATTTTCGAGAGGAGAGAGTTGGGAATAAGGCCAGAGGGCTTTCCCACCTTTCGAGAGTCGCACCAATAGAACTAGAGGTCATTTTCGAGAGGAGACGAGTCTTGGGAGTGTGCTAGAGGGCCATCCCAGCTCTTATATTATGCCAAGAGAGCTTGAGCCAATAAGGGGGTAAAAGAGAAGAGTCGTGAGATTGAACTTGAGAGCTCTCCCACCTTTTTCGATGATGTGCCAATAGGGAGCTTGAGACCAATCTTGAAGAGTTGAGTTAGGGGGATGATGGCAAAAAGGTGACTTTCCTATTCTTCCAAAGGGGAGCTATCGAGACAGAGTTATTCTCCAAGAGTGGAGTTATTTTCATCCTCCCAGAGGGGAGCCATCGAGGCAGAGTTTATCTCCAAGAGTGGAGTCATTTTCATGCTCCTAGAGGGGAGTTATCAAGGCAGAGTTTGTCTCCAAGAGTGGAGTCTTTCCCATCCTCCCAGAGGGGAGCCATTAAAGCAGAGTTCGAGAGTAGAGCCATTACCATCCTCCAAGAGTGGAGTTCGAGAGGAGAGCTTTCATTTGTTTCATCCCAGGGGGGAGCCATATTCAAATTTCATGAGGAGTTATTTTCGTCAACAAATGTAGAGCCAAAACTAAAATTGGCGCGAGTAAAGGAGGAGTGAGAAGTACATCGTGAGCAGAGAAAGACCATAAACACATCTTCAAAGCATCTGAAAACTAGCAGTTGGCACACTTGAGAAGCAATCACTGAGCAAATCTTGAGTTCAAACAGTCAAAAATTATCTTCCGAGTGAGAGATGGAAGCTTTTATCAAACTATTGAAGTATCCAGTCTTTTCATGTGTATGAGAGCATGTGATTAAGTTATTTTCTTCATCAACTTACAAGCAGAGGAGTTGGCACCACTTTCTACAAGTAGAGAAATAACCATTGAGTGCAAAGCCAAATTTTCAACAATGTGAAGAGTCTTCAACAACACCTTATGTTTCAAGTCGACGAGGATGTCGACAGATTGAGTGGGGGAGAGTGTAAGGGGGCGCCAGAGTGAGTGTCGGTGCTTCGTCATTTTAAGTGTTGGTGGTGGCTAAAATCAAGAGAGATGAGTGCCAAGCCAAGTTCCAAGAAGTCATGAGTCAGCAGGGCCATGAGGGCCAATCTGTCCAGCCAGTGTGCCAGTCTGTGAGCCAGTCTGAGTTGCGGGATGCTGTGTGCGAAAAACAACATCTTGATCTGGGATGTTTTTGGTCTTGAGTATTTTTCTACACTGTGTAAATGTAATATGAGGAGTATGATTGCAATGAGAGAATTATAAAAATTCATTGTATTGATTTTCCGGAGGGGGGTGTGATTACTCAAACGAGATGAGTGCCTGAGACTGCGACAATGACAAATGCTCATAAGCCTCTTTAAGGGGGAGTGACTAGTTTCACCTGGGCACACGTTGGCCAGAGGGCACGTGGCCATGGTAGACGATGTTGCTTGTCATCGAGATGGCTTCGGTTTGTTGCTTGGTGGATGCCCCCTGTCCACATACCCCAATGTACTTTTCGAGATGAGATATGAATGAGATAAGTAGACCGTTTTCTTACGATTGTCTCGATTTTATT
Source organism: Anacardium occidentale (assembly GCA_026122585.1). NCBI lineage: Eukaryota > Viridiplantae > Streptophyta > Magnoliopsida > Sapindales > Anacardiaceae > Anacardium > Anacardium occidentale. The sequence continues at coordinate 78,677 of JAJEJH010000498.1, forward strand.
ATTTATGCAATGAATGAGATTTATTATGCTTGAGAATGGCATTGTGATTCATTTATTGAATATTATGCATGTTGCTTTCGATTATACGAGTTGCGATATGTTGCGATAATCTGAGTTGGCTTAACCGTTATGTGCGGTATTCGTATTTTCACAGATATATGAGTTGAGCAAAGGCTTACTTGCTTGGAGGAGTCCAAGTCAAGCACCGCACGGTGTCAGTTTTACGATACTCAAAATCTGACCCCGTGACACAGCGCAAGCAAGCAGGCAAGCCTACGTGCGTTGCGCGCCCTCCTGCACAGCCGCGGCCGCTACATTCTGCCGCAATTTCCCAATTTTCAGCCTTCTCAAGCCAGTTTTGCATGCTTTTGATTCAAGAAATTTTCCAATGCTCCAGTCTTGATATTCTTGGATATCTAATGATGTTCATCATGAATTCGAATGCCAACAACTCTTCAGATCGAATTCCAGTAATCAATTTGGATTGAATACTCAAATCAAAAATTCGAATCCAAGGCCAATTAATCAAAAGAAAATGCATGCACGCAAAATTATAATATTTTAAAATATGTTTGTATTTTAAATTATGCATTGTAATTAAAGTTAGGAAATTTATATAATTTGTATTTTTATGTTTTATTTTATTTTATTTAAATTGTATTTAAGTTAACTAGGGTTAATTAGATTTTTAATCATAGTTTACACTTGCCTATAAAAAGGCAACTTAACTTTATTGTAAGGGAGTTTTTGTTGAAATGAAAAATTGAAAAGCTTTTGCTTTCTTGAGTTTCATGATGCTTGGTTAGCTCATGTGAATACTTATTTTCCTTTATCCAAATTTTCATTTGCAAGAAGGAAATTGATGGTGGAAAAACCTTGGTGGTGGAATCTCCTTTATCCTTGGTTCACCCTCAAGTTGGTGGAGGAATCCTTTATGCTTGAGGTTTGTTTTCTTGTAACATTTTCATTTATGTTTGTGGTGTTGAGTTGATCTTCATTTTTCTATATTTCTAGGTGATGGATTAATGCTGGAAATTGAAGTGTTGAAGGCTGCTTGAAATGGTGATTTTTTTTAAACTGAATTTATGCTATGTTTAAGAGGAAAAATTGCATGAATTTGATGACTTTGAGACTTATTTGGGGTTGCAATTTGAGGGGTGAATTTGGAAGATTTTAGAATCAATTTTGGGAGCATTACAAACCCTCCCATTATTGATCATCTGGTATCAGAGCTCAAGGCTCCTTACACTTTATCCATGTGAGATCTTTATCCATGTGGGAGCTTGGTGGACCCTGTGGTGGTGACTCCATGGTGGTAGCCCACGTCCTGCAGGAGTGGGGCCCTTTGCGAGGACGCAAAGCTTGGATGGGGTGGAGTATGATGTGTGGTAAGCCCCACATCGCCTGAGAATGGGTCTTTGGTGTGGTTTATAAGGGTGTAGACACCCTCACTTGGCAAGCCGGTTTTCCAAATTGAGTTCTACCTCACCCTATAACATATCAGGTGTTGACAAAACTTTCAAAAGGAGAAAAAATCATTGGTGTAAAATGGGTCTACAAGACAAAATTGAAGGAGAATGGTGAAGTTGATTTATACAAAGCACATTTGGTCACTAAAGGCTATAAGCAGGAATTCAACATCGATTATAAATAAGTATTTGCTCCAGTTGCAAGGCATGACACAATTAGATTGATAATCACATTGGTAGTACAAAACTCATGGCCTATCTTTCAATTAGATGTGAAACAACATTCCCACATGGCAACGTGGATGAACAAGTATTCATTGATCAAACCCCTGGTTATGTGAGGTTTGGAAATGACCATAAAGTATATAGATTAAAAAATGCATTATATGGACTAAAACAAGCCCCAAGGGCCTGATATAGCCGAATTGAGGCTTATTTTTTGAAAAAAGGTTTTTAGAAATGTCCATATGAGCATACACTTTTTATTAAACTTAGAAATGAGGGAAAATGCTCATTGCATGCTTATATGTTGATGATCTTATTTTCATAGGAAATGATAGATTCATGTTTGATCAATTTAAAAAATCCATGATGATTGAATTTGAAATGTCTGATCTTGGAATGATGCATTATTTCCTTGGCATAGAAGTAGTGCAATTTGCTAATGGAACCTTTATTTCTCAAAAGAAGTATGTGCAAGAAATTTTGAATAAGTTTCAGATGAAAGATTGCAATCCTGTAAGTACTCCAATCGAATTTGGCTTGAAGTTAAATAGAGATCATGAAGGGAAAATGGTGGACAACATACTGTATAAGCAAATTGTGGGCAGTTTGATGTACTTAACCACAACAAGGCCAGATATAATATATTCAATGAGTCTAATCAACAAATATATGAAGAATCCAATAGAGTTGCATTTTTTAGCTGCTAAGAGAATCCTTCGTTTCTTGCAAGGAACTATAGATTTAAGGTTGTTATACAAAAAGGGTAAAATGTTAGATTTGATTGGGTTTTTTTACAGCGATTATGTGGGAGATCAAGATGATAGAAGGAGCACATCAGGTTATGTTTTTATGCTTGGCACAGGAGTTGTTTCATGGTCATCAAAAAAGCAACCAATTGCCACTTTGTCAACAACTGAAGCTGAATTTATTGCTACAACCAAACAGAGCCATATGATAGTTACATGTGGTAGCCAAGTTTTTGCATTTTACTAATATATATCCAAACTTGAATCCAAGTGCAAATTCAGAAATATCAACACTGATTCATGCATTAACGACTCCAAATTGTTTCTCAAGCCTATCGAAGCCTTTTCAAGCCAATAATGCAAGAAAAAAGAGTTTATTCGACTTCGATCAAAACATTCAAAAGGAATTCCGAACCATCTCGCATAAATTCTGCCAAAGCCTTCGAATCATGCTCGAGCTCGGCAACAATCAAAAATGGTATATCAAGGAGCATGAATTCATTAAATGGCTTCATACAAAGCCAATGAAAGAAACAGGAGTCGAATCGGATGAGAATTGGGCCGAAAACATGCAAGTGAAGAATTTGCCTGGCATGCACGGCCGCGAGCACACCTGTGCGCCCAAGAAGCAAGCGCTGCGCACTGCCTTGCAGCGCAAGCAAGCACGCAAGCCTGCGTGCGTTGCGCGCACTTATGTGCAGTGCGCGCGCTCCTGCACAGCATACTCATGCCGCGGCCGCTGCATTCTGCCGCAAAATTTCAGTTTTCAGCCTTTTCAAGTCTTTTTGTATGCTTGGGCTTCCAGAACCTTTCCAATGCATTCTCCTTGAAGATTTTGAGTTCCTAATGACTTTAAACATGGATTCGAGTGTCAACGCCTCTCCGGATCGAGTTCGAGCAATCAATTTGGATCAAATATTCGATTCAAAAATTCGAATCCAAGGCCAATTAATCAAGGGAAGATGCATGCATGCAAAATTATAATATTTTAAAATATGTTTGTATTTTAAATTATGCATTGTAATTAAATGTAGGAAATTTATATAATTTGTATTTTTATGTTTTATTTTATTTTATTTAAATTGTATTTAAGTTAACTAGGGTTAATTAGATTTTTAATCATGGTTTGCACTTGCCTATAAAAAGGCAACTTAACTTTATTGTAAGGAAGCTTTTGATGATATGAATATTTGAAAAGCCTTGGCTTTCTTTCAATTCCATGATGCTTTGGTGGCTCATGTGAATGCATATTTCCTTTATCCAAATTTCCATTTGCAAGAAGGAATTTGGTGGTGGAAGAACCTTGGTGGTGGAATTTCCTTTATCCTTGGTTCACCCTCAAATTGGTGGAGAAATCCTTTATGTTTGAGGTTTCATGATCTTGCAAACACTTGTCAAGTAAGTTAAAATTTTATTCAAGTTGGTGGCTAGTTCCTTTAGGCTTGAATTGAATCTTCTTTGCTTTACAAATTTATCACATGTTGTTCTGGATTTTATTCTCCTTTTCCTACCTTTCTTTGATTGTTGTTTGATGATCTTGGAGGTTGGTTGTTGGAGACTTGAACTTGTTTTGGCTGTAATTGAGGTTGATGGAATTTAGGGTGAATGTGGCATGAAATATGTATGAAATTGCATGAGTTTAGGGCTTGTTTTTATGCTGGAAACTTGAGGTGATTTTTATGGAATTTTCATCACTAAAAATACAAGAAAAGGGCTGTCAATTTAGATCATTTACTTAGTCAAATAAGTTTGTTAGTAATGTTCTATTTTTTGGTAAGTTGTGTTCAACATAGTGTGCTTTTTATTTAGTTTATAGGAGTTAGTTTTAACATGTTATTATGTCTATCAAATACTTGAAATATTGTCTATATAAATGCTGGTAATGAATAAAAGAAATAGTTCAGAAAATAGCTCCTTTATTAGTCCATATAAATAAAAGCTCTTTTGTTTTACAACTATTACATAACATGGTTCAATAGTAGTAAAAATTTGCATGGCCAGATCACAAAAAGAAAAGATTTGAAGAGCATAAACATCATCTTCCGAGAACTTAATTGTTGATCTCACAAGTAATCCCAAGCCAGAAAATGTGTCAGCTCACAACATTGAACCATGGGCATGACGTGCCAGAAATATCTTTGACCACAGCTTAATCATAGCTAGGGATATCTCTTTAATTTCAGACAAAACTTGATCATGTAGGTTTCAATTTTGAAAAAGAGCTGCCCATTTTGGATGCTCACCATATCACATGTACCAGAATTCCATCTGAGAGGAGCAGTTATATTGCTATGATATTCTAACAAATTATAAATGAATCATATTTATAGAAGTTTATGCTTACAAAATTCCATTCAACACTATTGTCCTAAATTTCTGTAATGAGAATGCTAAGCCTTATGTCTATAAAAATTACACGCTGTAAGAAATAAATTTACTTAAACATATAAACAAAAATATAATGGAATAGATTGATACCACCCACTAAGAATCAGCATGCCCTACAATAACACTAACTAAATATTAACAACAGAATGCAGGACAAAGAAATAAATATGATGGAAAGATAGGTAGCTCTTCAACTGCTAATTGACAGGAAGCCCCCCGGTAGGAAGCAACAAACAACTAGGTAAATCCTGAAACTCAATGTAAGCAACAAAACACAAGAAAATTAGCTGTCCAGGCGAGTTGCCAACATTTTCTTTAATTGCATTTTCAACGCAATATTTCCTTAAAAGCAACATAAAAATTTCCTAAGTTACTAATAATTTAATCCAGAACAATGACCAGAAAACTGTTTACCAGAAACAAATTGATTCCTCATTCAACTAATTTAAATACTGAAAAGACAATAACTCAATCATGCCAATAATTGAAGTAACTTACATGTGCACTAATTCACGTTCAAGGGCATCTTTTTAATTGATATTTTGAACTAATTTGGGGGAATTGGAAAAATCAACAAAGTAACAAAGTTAGAATGAAATATGCACTTAACTCTAATATCCCTATCAGTGTCCAAGACAACTAAGAAAGAACCAACAGTTCTGTAATTAATAATGATGAAATGAGCATAATGTAATTTAAATTAGCCACTTGTTAGTGAAATTAAGAGCATAACCTTTTATCTGTAACAAACCCAAACCATTAAGTTCTTTTTACCTACAATGTGAGATAAAAAATCAGATCCTATTTTAAGACAGGATACTCAGAGGATATATGTATTCATATTTGTTCATTCTTTTGTTTATTTCATTTCTTCAGCATTTTGATAGGTGGTGATTTCTACAGATACGGGATGCGGTTCCTAATAAAAACACTCCTCTGAGCGACTTTTACTACTAAAGGTAGTCCACTAAACCAAGCTTATTTGAATAGCTCTTTACTTTTCCAAAATTTTACTCAACAACCAAACAGAGCAATAAGTTCAATCAGATTCATTAATATAACTTTCACCATCAAATTCATCTCATTAAAATACCAAAACTTAAATAAAAATTATATTCATGTCTTCGAAATTTAATAAATTCTTTAAGACTAAGCTCCTAGAAAGCAAATTCAACCACCACTCAAATCCTAAACCCATTAAACTTAAATTTCCAGTAATCACAACCAAAAAAGAAACACAAGATAAAAGCTCTTACTTTCCCAAGAACAAAAGAAGAAATTCGAGCTCCATCCAAAAAAAAAAAAAAAGAAACCAAACCTGCTGACGACTGGGGAACTCCTTATCGGCCTCCTCCACAAACTCGTAATCATTGTCATCGTCGTCCTCATCCTCATTATCGCATCCATCACCATTAGTTGCATCGTTGTTGTTGTTGTAGTAGTCATTGTCATCATCTGTGGCCTCACCGTTGTAGAAACCGTCGTCCTCAGAGTCCATGGCGAGCAGAGGATCGGATAAAACCCTAGATAAATAATGCAAAGGGAGTGTTTGGATGGCGAGAAAAGCAGAAGGAAAAGAAAAAAAAAAATTAAGAAAATGGCACGGTTTGTCTAAAAAAATTAAAAGGGGCTTAGTTTTTTTTTATAATTAAAAAACAACTTTCTTTGTTTCAGAATTAAGTGTCTCAAGTGGGGGGCTTAGTTGGGGGATTTTAAATCAGATCAATTTGAGTTTACATCCAAAATAGTCTAATTAACTTTGAGTCTGACATGACCCACTTCTGAATTTGATTTTAATAATTTTTTTTGATATAATTTAAATCTAGATATGAATTATATTTGTATTGGATTGGATCATTATCAGCTTTCAAATCAAATCAAATCGATTTCTCTTTAATTTGAATTTGATTTAGTTTCAAAAATACTTTGACCTTTTTAATTCAAATTTTAGTCAAATTAAATCGAATTGAATCAACTTTCAAACTTGTTTTAAGTTTAAACTAATTTAATTTGAATTCGTCATTACTAATAAAGATTTTAAGTTTTTTAATGAAAAATTTAAAATATTCATCATTAAAATATAAATTTATTTAATTTTAATGAGAATATAAATAATCAATCGAATATTTATCATTTCATTATTAAAACTTTTTACAAAAAAATAATTAAAATATCTTGATTTTTTTATTCGATATATTTGTTCTATGAGTAGAAAATCAGTTAACCAATTAATAAATTCTAATCACATGGCTCATAGACAATATTTTCAGCAATTTAAATATAATATCATTTTATTTTATTTTTCTCATTATAAAATAATAATTACCAATTAATAACTAGTTGAATTATAAAATAATTATATTTATTGTATCTTTTATAATAAAAAAAGTTACTGTATTTATGATTTTTTTATGAAAACTAGTTAATTCTTTTCGAGATTTATTTAAAAAAAAGGCAAAGTATCAACTAACCAACAAATAAATTATTTAATATGTTGTGGAAAAAATAATGTTCTTATATTTTATTTCAACAGCACAACTCAAAACACATTAATTTTATGAACTCAAGCATAACAACTCTGACATTGAAAATAATTATTTGACATTATAACATCTCTCAAATGCAGTATATTTCACCTGATAAGCTATTATTTGACAATGCAAGATGTTGTAATAACAAACAACCCATAGCTATTTCACGAGGTATTTGTCCAATTAATAAATTATTAGACAAGTCCAATGATCCCAATGATTTCATGTCACCAAAGGATGAAGGCATGCTACCATTCAAAGCATTTCTAGACATGTTTAAATACCATAGCATTGGTAAATAAACTCCAATTTCTATTGGAATATGCCCATAGAAGGAATTGATAGAGATATCAAAACTCTTCAAAAACATATGAGGATAAATTGGTAATTGCAAATGACCTGAAAGAGAATTATTAAATAGATCGAGATTTTTTAGATTGGTATTGTTGTTTAACAACCAAACCGGAAACTCTCCCTTCAAATTAAGGTTGGAAAGATCAACATATTGTAAGTTATGTTGACTGTATAGAAATTTAGGAAATGAACCATTGAGTAATTCGGTAGATGAACTATTATATTCGTCTGTAGTTAATGAGATGGACTTTAACTGAAATTTTGGGGTCAAATATTGTGACTCATTGCCTACATATATCTCATTATTCTCACCATGGAAGGTTTTGAGTTTTGAGTGGTTAAAAAATGGTTCAAGGGAAATTGGAATCTGGAAATGATTGTCTGAAAGCCATAAGCTTTGGATGGATGTTAGCACCTTAAGAGGAGATGAGGATATGTCTCCGGTAAATTGATTTGATGAGATATCAAATACTTGAAGAGAAGTCAAGTTTGCAAGGCACCAAGGCAGGATACCCCCCAAATCACTGTTTATAATGCGTAAGTTCTGGAGTTGAAGAGACTTACAAACTCCTGAAATAAATTCGACAATTAATCAATATGCTCAATTCTTATTCTACTGCACCAATAATATTTGGTTGAATTGCAAGCTAAAACTTTATTAAACTTGTAAAAGGAGAAAGAGAAGTATTAACCTTGCTCAAGAAAAGATCCATTAAACATCCCAAGATGAGTGTCTTCAATGTCCAAAGTTTTTAAATTCTTGAAAGTGGGCAAATCTGCAGACATTAATAAAAATTAATATTATCCTTAATTTGTGGAGCATTATTAATAGGTTATGCTTGATTGGATGGGAAACTAAAAACTACTTAATGTTGCAAGGAAAGAGAAATACTAATCTTGTTTAATTAAGGTGTTTATGAGATTGTTTTATGAAACTCTAAAAGACTTAAGGGAATTATATGATCCATCAGTATTATAAAAAAGTTCTTAAGAGTAATTACATTCATGTGTACATATTTCAAACTCTTGAACTCTAACAAAACTACAAACATAAACCATTTTATATAATATTAATTGATAATTAATTATCTAATGTCATACTAATTTTCAATAAAACAATTAAATCAACATAGAAGGAGATTGAAAAATTATTAACCTTCATTTAAATTATAATCAAACAATTAATAAATAATAGTAGAAAATAAATTAATTGAAAATTGATAAAATTTATCAAATAAATAAGACGTATCATAAACATTAATCTAAATTACTGCTTCATTATGAGATATGAATTATCTATGAGACTAGAGTTAATCTATTTAGTTAAACACTAATTTTGAGTGTTGCAAACCAGTTAACTAATATGCTAAATTAGAAATTGTCATCTCTATTAATATTATAAATTATAATAATATAAATATTATTTTGAAAATTATAATAAAAACAATTAATAAATTAATGTATTATGAAATTTGTATAAATAATTTGTTTATGTAAGTATTAATATTCCAAATTAATATTTAAAAGATTTTCATTTTAATTTTAAGCATAGGCCATAAACAAAACATGTCTTAATTTATTCAAAAAAGCATAATATAATAGAAGCAATTATTTATAAATATGTTCTAACATTGATTAAATAAAATGTCGTTGAAGTCACTATCCTATATTTCAATCGACTCTAGAGAAGTTATCCTTCAAACATTTGAAAAAAGTTGTTTTGAATAATAAAACGAATGATTATTAAACTTGTTAAATTCTTGAATGTAGGCAATTTTGTACATAAAAACAAAAATATGTGTAAAGGAAATAAATATGATATTTCATAAACTAATTGTATACATGAATATGGTCACCCTAAAAATTTATCAATTGTTGCTCATTGTTGTTGCTTCTTATAATTTCAAAATAATTGTATTATAATATAATCATAAATTAAAGGTATTACAGGTTAAAATAAAATAAAATTTTAGTTAAAATGATAAAAATTAATTGATATTTTATCTAATAATTAAATTGAAAATTAAACTTTAATTTTTTTTTCTTCTTGGGAGATTATCAATTTAAGAAAACTAATTTTACTAACAATAGTAAAAGACCGGAAGTTATAAAATTTATTTTAAAAGAAAATAAGGAAAACACCGGATGTTATAAAAGGGCCACTTGACATCTTAATCCTTTTAAAATTAACTGTGTACGATGGCATTTACTGCAATACTATTATTATTTAAAGGCCAAAAGACTTATTTACATTTAAGACTTGCTAAAATAATAACATTTTTTTGCTTAGGTTTGTAAAAGTCAAATTTTTTATAAAATTATTAAAAAACAAAAATATCTTTAAATTAAATAATATTTTATCCTAAACTTTTATTAAATATTTTTTATTTTAATTTATAATAATTAAAATTAAAAATAAGAAAAATATTATTGGCATAAATATTTCAATGATTTCAGTAAGATTAAATAAAGTTTTTTTTTTTTTCAATTAGTGTAAAATATAAAATATACAATTAAAGAATCAATATATTCTCACCAAATTCTTTATTATAAAATAGAATTCAATGTATTAATAATATAAATGTTATTTTGAAAATTATAATCAAACAATTCATAAATAAGAAATATCTTAATTCATTCAAAAAACATAAAATAAGAAAAGCAATTATTTGTAAATATGTTCTAACCTTGATCAAACAGAGAGTCGTTGAGGTTACTAGCCCAAATTTGAATAGACTCAAGAGAAGTCATTCTTCCAAGCATTTGAAGAAAATTGTTTTGAATAACAGTACCAATGATTTCTAATCTTGTCAAATTCTTGAATGTAGACAATTCTACACATAAAGACAAAAATATGTGTAAAGGAAATAGAAAAGACATTCCATAATCTAATTGTATATATGAATGTGGTTACCCCAAAAGTTTATCAAGTATTTTTCATATTATTGTAGGTTTTAATAATAATTTCAAAATAATTGTATTATAATCATAAATTAAATGTATTATAGACCAAAATAAATTTAAAATTTTAACAACTTATAGTTAAAATAATAAAAACTAACATTCTCACCAAATCCTTTATCAGAAAACAGAATTCAATGTTTTTTATTTTATTTTGTTGAAAAGACCGAACAAATTTTAACAAAGTTGTTAAGTGTGAAAGCTAACATTCAAAAGACGGTGAGTTTGGGAGTTTTATGAAACCATGCATAGGAGGAAAAAGGTGGTGTAATGTCGATTTGATTCATTTGTAGACCATTGTTTCCCAAAAAGGAATTGATTGGTCATTAATTAACGTTGTAAGGAAAGATAAGTATTTACCTTGCTTAACTGATTTGCTTGTGAGATTACAATCATAAAGCCACAAAGATTCAAGAGAATTGCGTGATCCATTCAATATCATAGGGAAGTTTTTGAGACTAATTCCACCCATTTGCACATCTTTCAAACTCTTGAACATAGGCAAAACTGGAAAAATAAACCATCTTATTTCTTATTAATTGGCAATTAATTATTTAATGTCATTCTAATTTTTAATAAAATAATTCAATCAACATAGAAGAAGAGTGAAAAACAATTAATAAATAACAGCAGACAATAAATTAATGTATTAAGAAATTTGTATAAATAATTTGTTTGTGTGAGTAATAAGAAATTTATATAAATAATTAGGCATAGGTCATGAATAAGAAATGTCTTGGAGATGAAGTGATTACAAATTTCTTAAATTAAAAAATAAATTTTGTTCTTAAAGATTAGTAAATGAAAATAATTAGGAAATGTAATTGTGAAATTTAATAATTAATCACTATGATTAATTATTATTGTAGTACACAAATCTTTATCGGAGACTACAATCTTTTAATAAGAAAATCTTCAATATATATATATATATATATCTTTTTAATACAATTTATTATGTATATGTATGTGTTATTAAAAACTTGGTTATTTTAAATTGTAATATAGAAAAGAAAAAAAAAAACATTTCCTTAACAGTTACCTAGTCAATAGATATAAATATAAGTTCTACCAGCAGGTTTTGGTCGAATTGCAAGCAAACACCTAATTACAGTTGTAAAAGAGAAAGAGAAGTATTAACCTTGCTCAAGAAACGTATTTGTTGAACCTGTTTCCATCAGCAATAAAGTCTGAAGGGAATTAAACGATCCATTCAACATCCGAAAAAAATTGTTGTCAAGATGAGTGAATTGAATGTCCAAAATTTTCAGATTGTTAAAAGTGAGAAAATCTGTAAACATTAACAATAAAAACTAATTATTTGGTGAATGTTATTAAATACCATAATATTATTTTTATTAAAGTAGAGTGCATATGAACCATCTTTTATTAGCATGTTGTAATCAGAATTACTACCAGAATTCTAATTAAAATAGTGTATCGTAAAACCACGAAATCTAACAAAAGAAAAATCAAAGGTAATTGAAATGTCCCAAACCAATTGACTCAAATTCTAAAGTACGAATTTTACCATTTATTAATATTATAAATGATAATATTAACGTGATTTTTAAAATTATAATAAATTAATAAATGAATAATACTAGACAATAATATTACCATTATTAATATTACAAATAATATTAATAATATAAATGTTATTTTGAAAATTATAGTCAAACAATTTATAAATAAAAAAAATATCTTAATTTATTCCAAAAATATAATATAAGAGAAACAATTATTTGTAAATATGTTATAGTTTTGAGCAAATATATAAAGTATCATTGAGGTTACTATCCCAAATTTGAATAAACTCATGAGGAGTCATTTCTCCAACTATTTAAAGAAAGTTATTTTGAATAACAATACTTCTGATTACTAAACTTGTCAAATTTTAAAATATAGACAATTCTATACGTAAAGACAAAATTATGTGTAAAGGAAATAAAAAAGGCATTTCATAAACTAATTGTATATATGAATATCGTGACCCTAAAAGTTTATCAAGTATTTTTCATATTATTGTAGGTTCTAATAATAATTTCAGAATAATTTTAAAAATTATAATCAAACTAATAATAAACAATACTAGACAATAAAGTAATTTGTATAAATAATTTGTTTATGTAAGTATTAATATTCCAAATTAATATTTAAAAGATTTTCATTTTAATTTTAAACATAAACCATAAATAACATTACCTCTGATATTTAAACTTGTCAAATTCTTGAATATAGGTAATTCTACACATAAAGACAAAAATATATATATAAAAACAAAGAAGACATTCATAAACTGATTGTAAATATGAATATGGTTAACCTAACAATTCATCAAGTATTTTTCATATTATTGTAAGTTCTAATAATAATTTCAAAATAATAGCATTATCATATAATTATATATTAAAGGTTAAAATAAAATAAAATTTTAGTTAAAATGATAAAAACTAATTGATAGTTTACTAATAATTCAATTAAATTAAATTGAAAATAAGACCATAAGTTATCAAATTTATTTTGAAAGAAAATAAGGAAAAGACAATAAATTATAACACTAGTTAAAAAGACCACTTAACATCTTAATTCTTTTAAAAATTTTAAAGGTCAAAAGACTTATTTACATTTAAGGCTTGCTAAAATAATAAAATTTTTCTTCTTAAATTTGCAAAAATCAAATTTTTTATAAAATTATTAAAAAACAAAAATACCTTTAAATTAAATAATATTTTATCCTTAAAATTTTATTAAATATTTTTTACTTTAATTTATATCAATTAAAATTAAAAATAATAAAAAAATTTATTGGCATAAATATTTCAATGATTTCAATAAGATTAAATAAAGTTTTTTTCAGTTTAATTAGTGTAAAATATAAAATGTACAATTAAAGAATCCATAAATCTATCCTTTTCACCAAATCCTTTATTATAAAACCGAATTCAATGTATTAATAATATAAATGTTATTTTGAAAATTATAATCAAACAATTCATAAATAAGAAATATCTTAATTCATTCAAAAAACATAATATAAGAGAAACAATTATTTGTAAATATGTTCTAACCTTGATCAAACAGAGAGTCGTTGAGGTTACTCTCCCAAATTTCAATAGACTCAAGAGAAGTCATTGCTCGAAGCATTTGAAGAAAATTGTTTTGAATAACAGTACCATAGATTTCTAATCTTGTTAAATTCTTGAATGTAGACAATTCTATACATAAAGACAAAAATATGTGTAAAGGAAATAGAAAAAGCATTCCATAAACTAATTGTATATATGAATGTGGTCACTCCAAAAATTATATATTAAAGGTTAAAATAAAATAAAATTTTAGTTAAAATAATAAAAACTAATTGATAGATTACTAATAATTAAATTGAAAATTAAACTTTTATTTCTTTTTCTTCTTGGAAGATTATTAATTTAGGAAAACTAATTTTACAAACGATAGTAAAAGACCGTAAGTTATCAAATTTATTTTGAAAAAAAAAAAAGGAAAAGACAGTAAGTTATAGCACTAGTTTAAAAAGACCACTTAACATCTTAATTCTTTTAAAATTAACAGTGTGATGGCATTTACTGTAATAACATTATTATTTAAAGGTCAAAAGACTTATTTACATTTAAGGCTTGCTAAAATAATAAAATTTTTCTTCTTAAGTTTGGAAAAATCAAATTTTTTATAAAATTATTAAAAAACAAAAATATCTTTAAATTAAATAATATTTTATTCTTAAAATTTTATTAAATATTTTTTATTTTAATTTATATCAATTAAAATTAAAAATAAAAAATATTATTAGCATAAATATTTCAATGATTTCAGTTAGATTAAATAAATTTTTTTCAGTTTAATTAGTGTAAAATATAAAATGTACAATTAAAGAATCCATAAATCTATCATTCTCACCAAATCCTTTATTATAAAACTGAATTTAATGTATTAATAATATAAATGTTATTTTGAAAATTATAATCAAACAATTCATAAATAAGAAATATCTTAATTTATTAAAAAAACATAATTTAAGAAAAACAATTATTTATAAATATGTTCTAACTTTTGTCAAACAGATCGTTGTTGAGGTTACTACTAATTTCTAATATTGTCAAATTCTTGAATGTAGGCAATTCTACACATAAAGACAAAAATATGTATAAAGTTTATCGAGTATTTTTCATATTATTGTAGGTTCTAATAATAATTTCAAAATAATTGTATTATAATCATAAATTAAATGTATTATAGACTAAATTTAAAATTTTAACAACTTATAGTTAAAATAATAAAAACTAACTAATATTTTATCTAATAGTTAAAATGGTTCAAAATTAATTTACTTTAATACCCTTGTTAGCGACTATTTTAACATGTCTGACTTAAAAATAATTTCAACTTAATTGGTATGAAATATAAAATGTACAATTAAAGAATCTGTGAATCATTCTCACCAAATCTGTTATTATAAAACAGAATTCAATGTTTTTTATTTTATTTTGTTGAAAAGACCGAACAAGTTTTAACAAAGTTACTAAGTGTGAAAGCTAACATTCAAAATGTTAGCAAGTTTGGGAGTTGAATGAAACAGTGCATAAAAGGAAAAAGGTGGTGTAGTGTCCATTTGATTCATTTGTGGAATATTGTTTTCCAAAAAGGAATTGGTTGGTCAATTAATTAATGTTGTAAGAAAAGACAAGTACATACCTTGCTCATCTGATTTACTTGTGAGATTACAATAATCAAGTCCCAAAGACTCAAGAGAATTGTGTGATCCATTCAATATCATAGGGAAGTTTTTGAGACTAATTCCACCCATATACACATCTTTCAAACTCTTGAACATAGGCAAAACTGGAAAAATAAACCATCTTATTTCTTATTAATTGGCAATTAATTACTTGATGTCATTCCAATTTTTAATAAAATAATTAAATCAATATAGAAGAAGAGTGAAAAACTTACTAACCTTCATTTAAATTACAATCAAGCAATTGATAAATAATACTAGATAATAAATTAATGTATTAAGAAATTTGTATAAATAATTTGTTTATATAAGTAATAATATTCAAAATTAATATTTAAAAGTTTTCTATTTTAAGTTTATGCATAGGTCATAAATAAGAAATATTTTAATATTAAAAAAAAAAAAGAAGAGAAAAGTCAAGTATAAGACACCAAATTTCTGAAATTAAAAAAAAATTATATATATGTATGTGTTTTCTTAAAAATCATTTATTTAAAATGTAATACAGAAAAAAATTCTTCCTTAGCAACTACACTAGTAAGTACATATATACAGCTATTGCAAAATTACATAAATTTATCACTAAATCATGTAGACCTTTTTTTATATATATTTAAAATTTCTATCTACTATATAATTATGAAAATATACGGTATAAATCAATAAATAATTTAATTTTTTTCATACATTATAACTTTTTAGATTAATATTTACGATTATATTTTATCCCAATAGGTCATAATTTTTAGATTTTGATTGAATTGCAAGCAAAAAGTTAATTAAACATGTAAAGGAGAAAGAGAAGTATAAACCTTGCTCAAGAAATCTATTTGTTAAACTAGTCCTAAGAAGCCATAAAGTTTGAAGGGAATTAGATGATCCATTGAGCATCCAAAAAAAGTTGTTGTCAAGATGAGTTTCTACAATGTTCAAAATTTTCAAATTCTTGAAACTTGGCAAATCTGCAAACGTTAATAATCAAAATTAGTCATTTGGTGAATGTTATTAAATATGTGAATGCTATTTTTAAATATGAGATTTTAAACTAGAATTTTTATCGTTTATTAATATTATAAATGATAATATTAATGTTTTTTTTAAATTATAATAAAATAATAAATGTAATATAGTACAGAAATTTGAATAATTAATTTGCTTACGTAAATAACATCATTTAAAATTAATAATTAAAATTTTTTTCATTTTAAGATTAGGCGTAAAGCACTTGACATGGTAATAGAAGTAATTTGATTTATTAATCAAGTTTATTTGCAAGTAGTAATTGCCAAAAATTAATTCATATTAGGGAGATTATTAACTTAAATAAATAAAAAGGTCATTTAACACCTAAATTCTATTAAAATTAACTCTTTTGATTACATTTACTGAAATACCCTTATTAGTGACTATTTTAATTAGACATATAATATTAAAATGTCTACTAGAAAATAATTTCTGTTATTTTCAATTTAATATGTGAAAAATATAATATTGTATATTTAAAAAATATCTAAATCAAATTTCAATTTATTGTCACTGAATCCTTTATTATAAATCAAAATTCAATGCTTTCATTTATTTTTGATGAAAAAACAAAACAAAATTTACTAAAATAATTTAATATTCTTTTTTGATGGGCAGCATTAACATATTTACCATGACTAGGAAGCCTTCCATTGATATTGCAATATAAGAGTCCAAAATCTTGTAGGGATGGCAATGTACTCAATGTTTGTACGAGACTGCTTCCATCATTAATATTCATATTTTGTAGATACAGTGAATATAAGTTCCTCAAATTTGTGTCTCCTGCGGGTATGTGAAAAGATTCAAATACAACTATTTTTAATGTTTTCTTATTTAAAAAAAAAAGTTTTTTAAATTTATTTGATTTAAGGCATACTAATATTTGTAATAGAAATACTACTTTTAAATCCAAAAGATGATAAGTACATGTGCTTGTGTGTTGTTGTACATCTTATAAAGGAAAAATTGTAGGAAAACAATAACAAATGTTAGATTATTATGTTAGGTTTAGTGTAAACTTATTAACAAAATCATGTCATTGTCGTTACCTTTTGAGAACACAATTTTGTTAATCTCTTTTTCTCCCATCCACAGTACTTCTAAGTTGCTCAAAGACTCCAATTCTAGGAATAGTTAAATAAGAGCGAGTTAAAATAACAAGTATTCAATATGGTAATCCTTCAAACTACTCAAGAAAGACAAGAAGAGAACATACAACACCTATAAACATTCTTTATATTATTTAAAAATATTTCTATTAAATATGAAAGACCATTATTTCTAATTTGTTTAATGACAAAAATCTTTCTTTTAGTTTAATCCAAAATTATGTTTTTAAATTGGCCAATAACATTTTTTCAAATTGACAAAGCAAAAGAAAAGCCATACATAAAATCTTGCTATCCATTTGAGAAATTAAAATTGAGAAGTAAACTTACCTTGTAGATCAAATATTCCTTTCAATCCAATGTCAGCAATATGTAATTCTTTTAATGAAGAGAGAGTAGACACATATGATATTATGCTATGATTGAAGGTGTTACTGCTTAAACTAAGATACTCCAAGTTGTTCAGTTTTGAAACTGGAAAATAGTCCAAATATATTATTAATAATAATAACAACAATTATATATAATTAACAATTATGTTATGTAATGAAAATATACCATTAAAATGGTTTAATTCTCTAAATTGATTGTAAGCTAAACTTAAATTCTTGAGAGATGAATGCTTGCTCAAAGGGGATAAAATACAACTGTCATTAAACATATTATCATTGATGTAGAGACCCTCGAGATTATTCAAGTGTGATAATCTTTCAAAACCTGTAAAACAAATCTTATTAATAAATTAAATTTAATAAAGTAAAATCAACATACTTTAAAATCAATTTATTATAAGGATGGACAGTAAAATACCTTCATTCTCAATACAACCGGCTATAAGATTGCTACTTAAATCAAGTGTTTCCAATTCTTGGAAGGGAGAAAACAAAGAAACATTTAGGTTCCACTCTCCTAGTGTCTGCTTTCTTGTATGCGATAGATCAAGACCTATCACTCTGCCTGTTGCGTTGCTGTATTGAACACTTGTCCATTGACAACAATCTAATGAATTTCTATCTCCCTCAACCCAATCTTGAAACCAATAAAGATCGTTGAAAGACTGCTTAAGTTGCAAGAGAGCGAATCTCTCTTGCTCCAAGCAACTCTCAATTCTCCATTTTCCAGATGAAATAAACATAAACATCAATATCAACCACACCCTCACACATTTTAACTCCATCTCTCAATAATAATACACTAATCTCTTTGCTTTTGTGACTACTAAGAGATTGGCTTTGGGTATTTATAATATGGAGACATGTTGAATGTCTTTTTCAACTTATTTCCTTTTTTTATTTCCTCTTTCATGGTTGTTATATTTATTCTTTGTTTAATTTTATTCATGAGACCAAATAACACGGTTTTAAACTTGACTTATAAATATAAATTTTAGTATTATCTTTTTCGAAGTTCAAATTGAATAACATTGTTGGCAAACTAATGGTAATGAGTCATTAATGACAGAGTCATAGTTTTCTTTTCCAATGGGCCAAAAAGTCAATTAGTCCATACAAATAATTTACTTTGCCGTGTAAAACGGATTGGAATTATTTATGATAATAATTTACTTGTTTAAAACTTGATGTACACGACAAGATTTTCTTTCCCCTATATTGGTTTGTTTTTCATAAACTCAATGTATAAGACTTGCACATCTGGGCATTTTTTTCTAACTATTTAAAGGCCACCCACCCATGGTTTCATGAATTGACCAATTTTCAACCTTTGTATTTGAAAAAGATCAACTATTTTTTTACGTATTTATTAAATTTTTTTTAAAAAAATTTATAATTTTTTATACCATTATTGAAAAGACAAAAATAAACTCTCAAGCTAAATAACACTTTGCTCATAAAATTTTATTATATTTTTTACCTATAATTTATATTAAATTCAATTAAAATAATAAAAAAAATTTACAATTAATTGTTGTCAACAACATTCGGGCCTAGTGAGTGTGATTCAACTTACTATCCTTTTTTTTTTTCCCTCTTCCATGGTCATTATATATTTTATTAATTTTTTATTAACAAAAAATAATAATATATTAATTAGATATTTGGTATCAATCATTTGGAAAACCTTACAATAACTTTAAGAAATGTATCTTTAGTTTTGTTTATGCTTTCTTTGTAAATAAAGCGATCAATTTTATGAAACCAAATATCACGGTTTTAGACTTGACTTATTTATGCAACTTGAAGTTTAAGTTAGTATATTCACTTTCCACACTTCTATTAGCATTAATCAAACAACTATCTTAATCCCACATTTCCCACGGCATTGAATAGTTAAACACAAGTAAGAGAGATTGAAAATGAGATTTTTAGGAATTACCTTTTCGCATTATATTTTTATTATAAGAGTAAGGATGAGAACAATTTTGTATATTAATAACCTATAAATTAATTAAAAATATTAGTCTTCTTGACAAAGAAATGATTGAAACATCATATGTCTTTCTATAGTTTATTTTTCCAATGGGGCAAAAAAGTCAATTAGTCAACACATTATTTAATACCCCTTTACAACTTGTATATTCACACAAAGACTAACACAAATTAATATAATTTCCACAGATTTTTTTCAAATGGGGTCAAGAAGTCAACACATAAATTATTCAAAGTAGAAGGAAGTCATGGAAGAACAGTTGGAAAAACCAATCATCACGGCTCAAATCCATATCACAAAGAGCACAAGATTTTTATATTATTTTATCTTTATTTTTTTTCTTTTAATTATCTAAATTAAATAAAGATTAATAAAAATTATTCAAACTCTAAAATTAGATTAAAACATTCAAAATTGTGAGTTTGTTGTTTATGATTAAATGGATAGGAATAACATCGGACCAAATGTTTTTTGTTACTTTAATTAACAAAACGATCATGCGAAAATATTTTCACTCTTCTACCGATCTCACTCTAAAATCTCTTTCGATAAACCTATCCTAGCACCCTAATTAAATTTACCACGACTATGAGTAAAATGTTGAATACTCCAACAAAGTATCAATAAGGAAATTTGATGAAGATCCTGCCCAGACTCCTTCCTTTTAGCCTAATTCATAGCTGCCAAATCCAATGAAAAAAGTGGGCCTGAAGTTGCATAAATCAAGCCTAGTTTATTAGGTTCATTTTACAAGTCTGATTGTAAGCGTAAGAGGGCAAATAAAATTAGGTGGTGATGGTTGATGGCATGACGTTAAACACAGCGACGTGTTGGGTCAGGCCTAGTGATCCAAAATTAGGCATAGTCCGTAATGTCATGGACCTTATCATGCCAAAGCCTCATCAACCCTTTAAAAGATGAACTCTGCCTCATGATCTTATCATGCCAAAGCCTCAAAATTAGGCATAGTCCGTAATTCAATATCCACTGCCTCTTCATTCTTCATAACCAGCCAGTTATTGTACTATAATTTCTGAATGACATTAAACATAGCACATGAAACAGCATCTTCATGCTTCTACATTCCTTAGGAGTATTTGATGCATTATTGATTATGACTAACATTCCTTAATTATGGATATACATTAATCCATAATTTCTGAATAAGGACCACATTATTTGTCATATAGATGATAGAGTACTTGATGCATTATTGATTATGAATAACGTTCCTTAGGGGTCCCAAAATATTTTCAAAAGTAATATCAATTCGTCAAATCATCGTCATTTTAGATTAAACTTTTATGGGGTCCAAAGCATCTAATATGGATAACTAATAAGAACTTTATTAACGGCAATTATTTAATAATATTGTAGCAAATAAAAATTACAAATTTTGTGTGACAGATTTTTGCTGTATCATGATAGATAGGATTTGCTATTTTTGTTTAGTTATCCTCCCATACATAATGAGTTTAAGACCTATTATGGAGTGACTAAGGAATCACCACCAAGATTTCACTTAGAAAATAATCAGTAAAAATGAACTACTTTAGAAACTCTTGCAAATAACCCAATCTCATTATCACTTGTCTAATAAGAGAGTTCGAAAAGTTAGGTATGACAATGAGAAGATTTTAACCACCCACGTCGCCTATCTCAAAGGTTAGCCTCTAGTAAGATGGTTCGTTTTAATAAATTTACTAAATTCAATTAAGTTTTTATTTATTAAACACACATTATGCAACTATTCTAATTATTCAAGAAAATAATTAAAATAAATTACATTCACATAAAAAAATAAAAATTTTATCCTTTCCACTTTACCCTTATACAAAGATCTAATTTGAAACAAGTCTAATAAAATAAAAGCTGCAAAACAAATGACTTAGACAATACAATTAAATAAAATAAATCCGTGAGATAATTCTACGAAACAAATATTAATGGTATACAATATATCATTATAAAATATTATAAAATCAATTAAACAAAATACATAATTCTATAATTTTTGAATCATCCACAAACGTGCCTTGCATCGAGTGTCCACAGATCGTCTTTGTCATCCGCTTTTGTCTCCAAGTTGCTTCAGACACTATTTGAATGCTTTTCACACACAAATTACAGCAGAACAGAAAACAGAGGTATGAGATTTATGTATTCAACTCGAATCAATTTTGTTGATAACACCAATTATCATCAATGAATATGAATACAGACACACAATCATCAATTATCAATTCTCATTATAACCAAATTATGCAGCAAATTATTGATGGATAGAATAGAATGCAGATTCCTGAACGTTACTTAAGCAATGCAGGTTACAAATTAAACAATGTTGCAAGTTTGCATTTGATGGCTGATTTACGATGAAGTGGAATGAAATTGCAAAGGATGGCAGAATTCTACAGGTTTTGCAAAGGATTAAATCGTGAGGAGGCCTAGACATTGTAATATGGTGACTGCACATCCATTATCTTGAATATTAACACAATCTTTTACTGCATCAAAAGCTAGACGATTTGCTATTATATATACAAACTTGCTTACTTAATAAGACAAGTTGACACCAATATTTATATGTCAAACATAACTATATATGAAGCATTCATCATATTGGACTCATTTTAGAGCACAAACGCTTTTGCCATGCATGTCCTCTTGGCTCTTTCGGATTACAGTGGGAAATCAAATGTAATTTTGTTCTTCTTTTTCACTTTATTCAAGTAACTGGAGTAAGTAACAAAGACAGTGGCTAACATCTTCATATACCACTAACATGAATTTTTAAGACATTAAAATTTTTGTATTAGAATTTGCTAAATTTTTAAAAGAGTTTGGGAATCGTTTATTTATATTTCCAATATAAATTTGCATGAATCATATTTATTTAATATTTTAGCAAATTTATAATTGAATAAAACAGAGGGTTAGAGAGAAAATTGTGATATGGTACTTCCAAAGATCCACTCTCACAAGCCTTTCATTCCATTTTTATTTTCAATTCACTATAATCCAACAGAAAATGATGAGACTAGTACTATATGTGCCAGCAATTGCACCTTTACAGGTTTAAAACCAAAATTTTTTGAAAGCTATGGAACAAAGATAATTATTTAACACAAACAGAAACTTCACTAAATCCACAAACAAAATTTTGAATTATCTTTGTTCATTTGTAACATTTGAAAAGCCTAATGAGAGATGAGCACGCTGGAATTTACTGAAAGTATTCCAAAATGATCATTGATCAGTACCTGGAAATGTTTTTCTCTAAACTAATATTCAAAGTAGAGAAATTACATTAGCTTAAAAAATTATGTTAGTTTGCCACAATAATATTATAGAGTAATTTGGTTATCCTTTATGTAATCTTGATAGATGTATCTCAAGAAAAAGTGATCTTTGCATCTGGGCTTCACTGACTTCTCTTTGTCAGATTGTACTGGATTTGTAGTTGATCTGAGGTTTTTAAATGATTTTTCTTCTTTGCCTAATAATGATTTGTGTTTGTATTTGATAAATTTTAATAGAAAAGGATGAACAAAGATTAAAACCTGCCCACTTTATTTATAGATTAAATGCATCTACTGCAGCATTCTTCGTGCTTAACAATGGCTCTTCAAGGGGTTTTATATCCAACTTAGTTATTACAGATCTTTGCTTTGGCTATTGTTGGACTCTGCTATAATAGTATTACTTTGCTGCATGAAAACAGAGCTGGGAGGGTGTATGTTAGTAAAAGGCATTTATGGAAGTTTGCTTTATCTCATTGACCTTGTTAGATTTTCTGATTGTTTTGAAAGAGTACTATGAAATTTCATAAAGTTTGTGATGACTCAAAAAAAAAAAAAAAAAACCACATAATTCGTACTCATAAAACTTAAACTAAACATTGAACACAATTTTTTTAAAATCAACCAAACAATCCACATGAATTCATAAGGTCTATTCTGTTGAATATAATTAATCCAAGAGGATTTTATTCTATTTACATCAAATTGTGCATCTAAATATAGAATTACTTATCTGTGGATAAACTAATTACGATTAGAAAATGAAGAAACTTTTCAGTAAATTTTCATTGGAAGACAAAAGGCTTCTGCTTCTGAGGTTGACGATACAAAAATAGATAATGGATTTGCATAAGGTTACTAAATCACCAGGACTGTGTTGAAAGGTACTACCAGTGTCACTTATCAAACAATTAATGTGCACACCGCAATTCTAAACACAATTCATTTTATGAAACCATTTCAATACAATATAATCTTTTTTCCAAAGCAATAAATCCACAATCCACCATCTAATATAAAGCATACATGCCATCATAACTATAATTTAATTTCAAACACAACCTATTTCATAAATTCCAGCTAAATTTCCATTTGGTTCATCAAAAAACCTAAAATATTAAGTATAGTGGAAACTTACACTTAATTGTAGCTCAGTCCTTGAACCAGGTCCTTCCTACAGCTACATCGGATGCTACAATGTCCTCTTAATCGGAAACACTTTTTCGATATGTTTGGCTCATTGTGACATCGAAATCTACCTCAACGATGTAATCAAATGAATCCAGAGAATACGATCTTGATTGTAGCTCACCTGACTCTGGAATGGCTTGGCGGCGGCCGAGTCGATTTCAAGACGGAAACTATCACTATCTTCAGCGGCTGCAGAATAAGCTTGGATATGCCTTCTAATACATCAGATTCAGAGGCATTGATAGAATGGGAAGGACGCGCAGTATTCAAGGTTGGGAATTTCCAAAAAAAATATATATAATAAAATAATAATTTATTATATCACTTATATTAATTTCAGCAACTTGAATATAATATCATTTTATTTTTAATTTTCTCATTTATAAAAATAATAATTATAAATTAATAACTTGTTAAATTATAAAATAATTATATTTATTATATCACTTATAACAAAAACAAATTACCATATTTATGATTTTTTTATAAAAAATTGATTGATTCTTTTACGACTTATTTTTTCAAAAAGTAAAAAGTCAACTAATCAACAAATAAATTATTTAATACTTTGTGAAAAAAAATAATGTCCTTATATTTTATTTCAACAACACAACTCAAAATACATTAATTTTATGAAGTCAAACATAACATCATTATATTTCCTTAGGAATCATTTGTTTATGTTTTCATTTTCTTTATTTGTGCGTAGATATTTGTAATTTTGTCTTTGTTTTTGCAGTAATTTTTATTTTTTATGCTTATTATATCTCTTTACTAGTAATATCGAGTGAAAAAGTTAAAGGTCCAATAACATAAAGAGCAATAACAGATAACACTTACTATTAGAGAATCATTTGCTTAGTTGTTTTTGTAATTTATATTTTGATAAACGAACTCAAAGAAGTAATATTTCAATAATTGATAACTCTGACCTTGAAAATAATTAGTTAACATTATAACATCTCTCAAATGTAGTATATTTTACCTGACAAGCTATTATTTGACAAAGCAAGATGTTGTAATAACGAACAACCCATAGCCATTTCACGAGATATTTGTCCAACTAATAAATTATCGGACAAGTCCAATGTATCTAATGATTTCATGTCACCAAAGGATGAAGGCATGCTACCATTCAAAGCATTTCTAGACATGTTTAAATGACTTAGCCTTGGTAGATAAACTCTAATTTATGTTGGAATATGCCCATGGAAGGAATTGATAGAGATATCTAATTCCAACAAAAATATGTGTGGATGAATTGGTAATTGCAAAGGACTTGAAAGAGAATTATTAGATAGATAAAGATTTTGTAGATTGGTATTATTGTTTAACAACCAAATTGGAAACTCTCCCTTCAAATTAAGGTTGAACAAATAAACTTTTTCTAAGTCATGTTGATTGTTGAGGAATTTGGGAAATGAACCATTGAGTAATTCGAAAAATGAACTGTTATATCCATATGTACTTAACGTGATGAACTTTAACTGAAATTTTGGGGCCAAATATTGTGACTCAATTCTAACATAAATTTCATTGTTGTGACCAAAGAAAGTCTCGAGTTTTGAGTGGTTAAACAATAGTTCAAGAGAAATTGGAATTTGAAAATGATTGTTTGAAAGTTTTAAGTCTTGAATGGATATGAGCACCTTAAGAGGAGACAAGGATATGTCTTCTATAAATTGATTTGATGAGATATCAAATACTTCAAGGCCATTGAAATGGAAATCAATTATATTAAATGAATAATATTGTTTTACTTAATAATAGACAAAATAATGTTGTTTTAATAATTGTGTGACAAATTGATATTGAATTAAATAACGAGTTAAATTTGAATCGAATTGAGCTATTCATCAAGCTCATAAGTCAGATCAAATTAAACTCTATTTTGTTCGTGTTCGATTTGGTTTAAAAAATAAGTCAAATCCCTTTAATTTTAATATGGTTTTTAATTCAAACTGAACGAATTTAAGTCAAATTAACTCAGTTCAAATTCAGTTCTGCTTATTGATACCATCACTTTTGAAAATATCTTTACCGGCATAAACATAATTTTATTTAGGTATATATTGTAAATATATATGTAATATCTCTAGATATATACTTAAATTTTTTATTTTTATGATAAATTATGTATTTAAAATAGACATTATTTTAACAATACTACTTGAGACTATCTGAACGAAGATGTTACAGTTTATGTATATCGATAGTTGTTATTGTTGGTCTTTTCGTTGGTCCAATCAATAGAATTGGAACAAGGTCTGAACCATTTCCTTGGTGAGTTGCAATACATTAACCTTTAGAACTACTGAAATACTTTCTTGCCTAAAGTAACAATACCGGGAAGGGAAGGTTGTAAAGAAGGTGATGAGCATTATTTGGGTATTGGTCAATGTCGAGAGAATAGTTGTTGTAATTTTATCTCCTGCAAGGCCATTGAAATGGAAATCAATTAGATTAAAGTCACCAGCTAGAAGACTTAATTTGCCAGAAAATAGGTCCCTACAAAAGTAAAGCTTTCTTAAATGGTGAGTGACAGATCACATGAAAGCGAAGCGAAGATCGAAGGAGGACAGGTTCTGATCTGGAAAAAGCTCGTCAAGCACCAAGGGTCGAGTCAGAAATGTGGATATCTAAGTCAGAGACTTTGGAAGTTCAGTTGAGGTGGGTCATTGGAGTTTGATCAGGTGGATTAACAGTCGGATTAGTGTTGATGATGGATTGGTCACATGGAATTATGATGGTGACGAAATACTAATTAAATTTGTAATCAATTTGATTTATTAAAATAATAAAAATAGTTATTAAGATGAAACTTCAAAATTTAATCTGAAAGAAAAAATTTAATCTTAAAGTTTAATTTAAAATTATGCATCGTTTTTCCTTTCATAATTGTATTTGTTCCCACCCATAGTTTGGTCACAAGTCAATTCTCACCCTCTAACATTTAAAAACTCATACACCCACCTTTCACCTAATTTTCATTCAATTTCATTAACACCTTTTGTGAAATGACAAAAATATCTATATTAAAAAACTTTATAATAAAATTATAAAATAATATTTAAATATATAAATATATTAAAATTATAAAAAAATTTATAAAATTTTGAAAAATATTTAAATTTAAAAAATAAAACCAATCATCACTAATAGGCCACCTGGTTCTAAAGAATGTTATATTTGATCTCTCGATTCGATAGAGGTGGCCAGATCTAGCTGCCTCTTGTTTTGGTGGAGGTTGTCAATCTAGCCACCTCCAATAGAAAAAGAAGCAGAAAACTGTCAGAATTGACCTACTTTGACCTTAACGACCATAGTTTCTAGTAGAGATAGTCAGATGTAGCCACCTCCGTTAAAATATAAGGTGACCAGATCTAATCGCTTTTGTTGAATCAGGAGATCAGATCTGACCACCTTTGGAACGAAGTGACCAGAATAGTCATCTGGTTCTATTAACGATTGTCATCGCTGCTGACAAGGCAACAGTGACTGGTTTATTTTTTTAAAATTTAAATATTTTTAAAATATTTTTTATAATTTTAATATATTTATATTATATATTTAAATATATATTTATAAATTTTAACTCTAAAATAACAAAATTGTCCCTTGACTGTTAAAATTTTATTGTTGGTCATTAGATTTAACAGTCAGGATGAAATTCAAATTTTATAAACTTGGAGGGTGGGAATTGTCTTGAGACCAAACTATGGCTGGGAACATGTACTTTGGCCGATTAAATTCCGTAACGGCTAAAGGGCTAATTCGCAAAGACAAATTTTCTCCCTGATTAAAATAAATGGTATTGAATTAAATTTTGATTGTTAAATGAGTAATTTTTATTATTTTAATAAAAATTTTATAAAATTATAAAATAAATTTTAAAAATTATAAAATATTATTTAAATATTAAAAAATAAAAAATATATAAAAAATTTTAAAAACATGTCAAAAATTTTTATATATAAAAACTTTTAAAAGCATGTCAAAAATTTTTAAAAATTAAAAACAATCATTATTAGTGTCAATGATGATAATCACCAAATTAAAATCAAACGTCTGAAAACAGTTAATTGATTACAAAGGCAATTAGATTTAATAGTTTCATTTGGAAGAGATGATCAGAAATGATTAGTTTTGGTTTCATCAACATTTTTAGTTTTGAATGCTAATAAAAATAATTAGATTTGACTGTTTCTAACAAAATAGGAGACGATCATATTTGGTAGTCCTTAGAATTAAATAACTAAAAACGGTTACTTAATTCTATTATCAATTACCGTCATTTATTGACTACAATGATTGTTTTTTTAATTTTTAAAAAATTAATTTTTAAAATTTTTATTATATATAAAAAAAATTATCATAATTGTTTAATTTTTTAATGAAAATAGTTTAATTGTTTTATTAAAAATATTAAAAATTTTAGATGAAAAATAATTAATGAATATTTTATTAAATTTTAAAAAACTAGAAGATAAAAGTTTGTTTTTACAGAAAACTTTGCGTGTGAATTAGTCCATGTGCCTTCTGGAAGTTGGTGCGAAAGCTCAGCCTGCAGTCATGTTGGACCGTGGAAATGTGGATGTTGACAAGGCCATTTTTTTAATTTTCTCCAACCAAATGCTTTCAATCTTTGTTACGCAAAGACAACGGATGCCATCCTTGACGGTTTAAGAATTTTTAGATTTCGTCATATCCTTAATAAACTATATGTTAGTTTAAGAATTTATGAAATTTCTCTTATCAGTCTTAGTCGATGTGTAAATACAAGATTTATTTAAGAAGTTACAAAATTTTAGTAACTTCTTAAATAACTTCATGTTTCATGAATCTTTCTATTCAAGTTCACAATCAGGCAAAACTTGAGGGGTTTTTTTCAGAGCCTGTAGAGGGTCAACAGATAGATCGCCATTTAAAAGGAAAGCAAGGTGATCAGACATGCCCACTACTTATTTCTTGCAAACCAGACAGTGCAATAAACTAGTATTCATAATACATGCCAACGACTTATTTCTTGCAAACTAGACACTGCAATAAATTAGTATTCAGTCTTGGGAAAATAACCCGCTTCCTATTCATTTGGGTAGGCTGAATGAATTATATTCTGGGAACCATTTTATTTCATCTCCACAATCATTTTAGTCAACCAGAATAATCAGAACTTGAGAATCGCGGGTTCAGGAGTCTGAAACGTCGAAGAATCTGGGTTGGCGAAGCCAGTGGAGCTTGGTAAAATTCCACTTGTCTGCCACAAAAGTTCTTGTTTTTTTTTTTTTTTTTTTTTCCAGAAAATTGAATTTAACCCTTTAATGATAATGGAAGTTCTGTTTTAATTCAATTCCTAATCAATGAGAATTGCTACTTTGTGTGTGAACTAGGAGAATCTAATATATTGCTTGTTGAGGCTCGTGCCGTATAGCCAAAGAATTGAATGGTAAAAGCAACATGATGACAAAGAAGAGGCATGAAACATGACCATCTTGCCTTAAACGAGCCGCATGTTGTTGTCATGGAGCATCAAGGAGAAGGCACAGCTGGTTAGCAGAAAGATGATTATTAGTAGAGAAGGAAATTTGGGACCCTGGCCCTGAAAGATTTGTTTTTGGTTGATTGTCACCTTTTTCCCACTATTAATGCCAAATTCATTGACCATGACGGGTTCGGAAGGAGACTTAATTGTCTTAGACCCATCCATCATGGCAGGCTGTTCCCGTTATCTTTGTCTTTTTCAATAGTCTATCATCAAACTAGACGAATTTGTCCATGAATTTTTGGTATTTGTTGAGTAGACTCAATTTAATCTAAAGTTAAGATTTTTCTACTCAAACTCAATTCGTTCAACCTAAAGAATGTTTGTGTTTGAACAATTCAAATCGAATCCACTCATAATCCTTCTCTTTGCTCAGCCTTTATTAGGCCCATCCACTAGCTCCCCAAGCCTGCCAAGTTTTAGGCCGAGCAAGGTTTACTAGCAGCAGAAGTTTGCAGATTCCTTGTTCTTATGTCTCATTGTCAAGGTGAATCACTTCAAAACAATTGTTATCTTCGGAAGGTAGAATCCCAATTATTTACTGTCAGCCTGAAAGAAATCCCCCAGAGAGGCCGAGTGCTCAGAATTGTGGTACTTAGTTGCTCTTTGTCAAGAAATAATTATTAAGGCTCAAATAATTGAGCTCAACCTCTCAGCTGGAATATGACAGAGAAAAGAAATTCTATCAGGTGACGTAAAAAATTAAGGTGTAATAGGATAAACTTAAAACCTGGACTGCACACTGAACTCTATGAATCTGTGAAAAAAATTTGTGAACTGTAATAAGGGCAAAGCACTGTTAGTTTCTATTTGATCAGTTGCAATTTGGTTCAGCACTAGCCCTGGGTAAGGCACTTTTCTTTTTTCAAGTCATATTTTTCGGATACCAATCAAACTGAAACTAAGGTTTTCAGTTTGTTAATATTACATCAAATTCTTATTTTTGTGATCTTCAATGTTTAATCCCTTATAAACTCTTAAAAATAGTTTTCCTGGATGCAAGAGCAGTGACAATTTTCTAATTTTCACTTTTTCTTTTTTCCTTCCCAGGTTTTAAGCGTTCAGATGTGTCAGACCATCCAAAACGCATCTCCGCCGTTGCTATTTAATAATTCTAATCCTATGAAAAGCAATAGCAAATGAAATCATATTCTTAATTGGAGAGTAAACATAAAATGGAAAACTTATAATTGAAACAGAACTCCAAATTACAAACAGCATGCTTCATTTTACATGCCAAATTTTACCTTATACCTGGTGATGCAATCGTCATACCATTTGTTTACCTTCTTGGAAAACATCAGGGGTGCAACAACAGCTCCAAAGCCTACCGTGAATCGGTTTGCCGTCATTATAAACAGCCAATCAATATTACTTTGTGGTGGTGAAGCTGGTGGTGGAGGTGGCAACATGCTTGAGTTTGTGCAATCAGTCGTCAAAGGTGGCCCACATAATCCTTCATTACCTTCGAAAGAAGTTGATGAAAATGATTGGAGTTGAGTACCTAATGGGATCTTCCCAACAAAGTGATTATACGAGACATTCAGGAACGATAGGAAATTTAGGCTTGCAAGCTGTGCAGGGATAACCCCGGTCAGGTTGTTGGCTGAGAGATCCAATGACTCTAGTTGTTCCATGTTTTCTACTGATGGTGGGAGTGGACCTGTGAAAGCATTGGAAGACAAGTTGAGAATATGGAGTGATTTTAATAGCCCTATCTCAGCTGGTATTGGCCCTTGAAAATTATTGCATGACAAGTCAATAGAGGTAAATACAGTTAGGATCTTCACAAGCTCCATCCGTAGACCTTTGCTGGTAACTGTCACTTGATCCTGGTAGTATAATTGGCCGAATTTCAGGAACTCAAACTGAAGGTATTTGAGCTCTGATTTTGCACTGTCAGCCATCATTGCCTCCCAGCTAGTCAAATATTTTTCAGGTAATCTTCCACCAAATCTATTGGAAGCTAGGTCAAAAATTTGAAGCATTAGCCAGGAGCCTTTCATCTGTGGACAATCAATTTCCCCATGAAACTTGTTGGATCGTAGAACTAGGATGCGCAAATTGAAGACACTGTTTAACCAGCATGGAAATGTATCATTGAACTGGTTGTTTCCTATATTTAAAATTTCCAGCTTTGCACAATTGGCCAGAGATTTTGGCACCATTCCTTCTAGCTGATTATCACTCAGATCAACCGTTTGTAGTGTACAGTTTTTAGGAAATGTGTCAGAAATAGTGCCATGAAGACTGTTTCGCCTCAAGTTCAGCACACCAAGAGCATTACTGCTTTCAATTAAACATGGTGGTATCCTGCCACTGAAATTATTGCTAGATAAGTCAAGTACTTGAAGACTTGTAGCATTGCATATTGATTCAGGGATAACTCCGGTAAGGCTATTGTCTGAAAGAGAGAAAAATACAGTGAAAGAGAGGAAATTACCAATGTCAGCTGGAATTGATGTGAAAAAGTTATTTGAGTAATCCACATACACAGCATTTGGCGGCAGTTTGGGTATCTTTCCTTGAAGAAGGTTGGAACGTAAGTCAAGAACACTCAGGAAAGAAACAGAATAAGGTTCTTGCATACCAACCAGGAGATTATTTGATAGATTTAGATGGTTAAGTGCCCCATTACCACTTCCCCAAATCCAGATAGGTATTTTCCCAAGAATTTGGTTGTTAGAAAGGTCCAAACGATATAGCTGTGACAGGTTTTTAAGATCAGGAAAAACGCTCAATTTGCAAGAAGCCAATCTCAGTGTGCTCATCATGGGAAGGAAATAAGAATTGTTTGTCCTTGCTTGCACTGCCAAGCTGTTGTACGAAAGATCAAGAGTGGTTAGATTACCAAGTTTTTGAAGCATATCCAGCTGTATGCTGCCATTTAACTTGTTGGAAGAAAGACTAAGGACATTAAGGTTTTAAGTTCAAAAATTGACACTGGAATAGGCCCTTCTAATCTGTTGGCACTTAAATCAAGGGTGTTAAGTAGAGAGGAGGATGCAACTGAAAACTCTGGAATTTGGCCCTCAAATCGGTTGTTGTCCAACTGAAGACTTTGCAGTGATGGCAGCGCAAACAGAGATGGGGGGATTCTTCCGTCAAGTGAATTATACCTTAGGTTAACATAAAAACGATCGTAATGCCAAGCGAGGTTTAGATTGATGAGTTTTTTGGACATGTGAAAAGATGGGAGTGGACCAGCGAATTTGTTGAAGGACAAGTCTAAATAAAATAGTTGGTTGAGATTGGCCATTGAAGCGGGAAGTGATCCACTGAAATTGCAATATGCAAGATCTATGATCGACAAATTTTTGAGGTTGCCTACAGAATCTGGTATTGTCCCTGAGAAATTTGTGTCGTGGAGCACCAGGGACTTAAGAGAAAGACTCTTAGAAAAGTGGCAGAAAACCTTGAAGAAAGTTGTTAGTTGACAGTGAAGAGAAGAAGAGACGAAGTTCAACAATGCACCAAATTCAGAAACCAAAGCATGCAAAGCACAAAGAAGTTGCCACATGACAAGACAAGCCAAACTTATTTTTGTATATCATTTGTTATGGTGACATAGCTTACTAGTTAGGTAAAAGATTTAGTTACAAGTTTAATTCATATGTAACAAAACCAATTGGATTAGGTGCATTAGGTGAACTTCTCCAAACCAAACTTTTTGTTTGTATGGTGATCCATAATTTTGGCTGAAATTTGTACTTGAACTTGAAATTACTTGATGTATATATTCAACTTGATTTAATGGAAAAGCAAGCTGCTGTATTACAAAAAGGAAGAACAACTGTTCACAGTATTTTTCTTCCTTCATATTCTGTGAGTGAACCAGGAAAGCAAGCTGCAATATTGTGTTTTCAACACAACATTTCACAACAAAGTGGTATCAGAGCTTGGTGTTTAAAACCTTAGCTTGAAGCTGAAGCAAACAAGAAGGAAATGGCTTTTGGAAGCTTTACGGGTGGAGTGGCTCCAGTTTTTTCAGGTGAGAACTACCCTATTTGGGCAGTGAAAATGAAGGCCTATTTGAGGGCCTTTGACTTATGGGATGTGATTGAACAGGATAAGCAGCCACTTCCCTTACCTGATAACCCAACTGTGAACCAAATGAAGCATCATTCAGAAGAAGTATCTAAAAGGTATAAGGCACTTACCTGCATTCATTCAGCCGTAACTGATGCCATCTTTGCAAGAATCATGGCATGTGAAACAGCAAAGCAAGCATGGGATGTCCTAAGACTGGAATTCCATGGAAGTGATAAATCAAATCAAATGCAAGTGTTTAATCTCAAGAGGGAGTATGCACTTATGAGAATGAAAGAGAGTGAGTCAGTGAAAGATTACATAGACAGATTAAAAAAGGTGGTTAACCAGCTGATACTGCTTGGAGAAGAGATGCCTGAATCCAAAGTAGTTGAACAAGTGCTAATTAGTCTTCCAGATAAGTTTGAAGCAAAAATCTCATCTTTGGAAGACTCAAAGGACTTAACAAAGATCACACTATCAGAACTCTCCAACTTATTGCAGGCTGTTGAACCAAGGAAAGCCTTAAGAGATGGAAGCAAAATGGAAGGGGCATTCTCTGCAAGCTTGAAAGGAAGGCCTTTGTTTACCTCAAGACAACAACTAGTAAAAAAGGAAAAGGAAAAAAAAAAAAGAAAACAGTGAAGGAAAACAAAGAGGAAGAAGGAAATTTCCTCCATGCTCTCATTGTAAAAAAACCAACCACCTGGAGAAATACTGCTGGTTCAGACCAGGAGTCCAGTGTAGAGCATGTAAAGGATATGGACACATAGAAAAGGTCTGCAAAAACAAAGTAAAGGTAACCAAGCAGCAGGCTCAAGTGGCAGAAGAACAAGTGCATGAGGTACAGCAGCCAGAGGAACAATTTTTCACAGCAAACCATTATGAAAATAGAGTGCAGTCCAGAGCTTGGCTATTAGATAATGGTTGTACACATCACATGGCCTTAAACAAAAGTCTCTTTATCAATCTCCAAAAATGCAACATCACAAAAGTTAAGGTAGGAAATGGAGCTGCAGTGCAAGTGAAAGGAAAAGGAACTGTTGCAGTGAAGTCTTCAAAAGGTACCAAGTTTATACATGATGTTTTATATGTTCTAGAAATTGCACATAATTTGCTAAGCATAGGACAGATGCTAGAGAATAACTACACTGTTGAGTTCAAAAATAAGCAATGCATAGTATATGACTTGAAAGGAGATGAGGTAATGATAGTTGATATGGTGCATAGAAGCTTTGTGTGTGATTTAGATAAAATGAATGCACAAGCTTTCATTGGAGTAACTTCAGATTCAATCTTATGGCACAAGAGACTGGGGCACTTTCATGCATTTGGGCTTGACAGGTTGTATGAAGAAAATTCAGTAACAAAGATGCCAAAGGTGGCAATGACAGAAAATGTATGTGAAGTCTGTCAACTTGGAAAGCAAGCTCGACTCCCATTTCCAAAAGCTGCATCCTGGAGAGCAAATGAGAAGCTGTAATTAGTCCATACTGATGTATGTGGACCAATGGCAGTAAGCTCCTTGAGTGGTAGTCAATATTTCCTACTGTTTATTGATGATTACAGTAGGATGTGATGGGTTTTCTTTTTGAAAGCAAAGGCTGAAGTAGTAGAAAAGTTCATCATTTTTAAAAGCATGGTTGAAAATGAAACAGAGAGCAAAATCAAGTGCATAAGAAGTGATAATGGAGGGGAGTTTACCTCTGAAAACTTTGAAAGAATGTGCAAGAAGGCTGGAATAAAGCATCAGTTGACAGTCCCTTCTACTCCACAACAAAATGAAGTATGCGAAAGGAAAAATAGGACTGTAATGGATATGGCAAGATGCATGCTGTTTCAGAAGCAGCTTCCTAAAAGATTTTAGGTAGAAGCTGTGAACACAAGCATATACTTGCT
Organism: Anacardium occidentale; assembly: GCA_026122585.1. Lineage (NCBI taxonomy): Eukaryota > Viridiplantae > Streptophyta > Magnoliopsida > Sapindales > Anacardiaceae > Anacardium > Anacardium occidentale. Next base: position 114,593 of record JAJEJH010000498.1, read on the forward strand.
CAATAGATTGCCAAGCAAATCCCTGAAAAATCAGACTTTATATGAAGTCTGGTATAACTCAAAACCAAACATTACATATTTAAGAATTTTTAGAAGTCTATGTTGGACTCATGTGCCTGCCGCCAAAAGAGACAAGCTTGGACAGAGAGCTGAAGTTGGCATATTAGTGGGATACAGTACCATATCAAAAGCCTACAGGGTTTATAACCCTATAACTGAAAAAGTTATAGTCCATAAGGACTTGAAGATAGATGAAGAACTTCAATGGGATTGGAAAGCAATGAAACCAATGGATATGAAGACAACTCAGCAACTCAAACAAGTACAAGTTGAAACTCATTCCAGCCCATCATAAGTTGAAGATAATGATATTAGTGGAGGCAAAATAAGAAGCTTAGAAGAAATATATTCAAGGTGCAACATTGCAGAAGCAGAACCACTTGATTACCATGAAGCCATGAAGCTGACAGTTTGGAGAGCTGCTATGGAGGAGGAGATTAAGATGATTATGAAAAACAATACTTGGATGCTAGTTGACAGACCTCATAATAAGCAAGTCATAGGAGTTAAATGGATCTTTAGAACAAAAGTGAATCCAGATGGGTCCATTTATAAACACAAAGCAAGGTTGGTTACCAAGGGCTTTGTGTAAAAAGAAGGAATTGATTATGTGAAACCTTTACACCTGTTGCTAGATTTGATACAATTCGATTACTCATTGCTTTAGCTACTCAAAAAGGATGGAAAATACACCAACTAGATGTTAAATCTGCCTTCCATAATGGAGACCTGAAGGAAGAAGTCTTCATTGAGCAACCACCTGGATTTGAAGAGATTGGACTAGAGAATAAAGTGTGCTTACTGAAGAAGGCACTCTACGGATTAAGACAAGTACCAAGAAGCTGGTATAGCAAGATTGACTGTTACTTGAAGACCATTGGCTTCAAGAAAAGCATGAGTGAAGCTACCTTGTATGTCAAAGCTGAATAAGAAGAAATATTAATTGTTTCTCTCTATGTTGATGACATATTAATTACTGGATGTGGCTCCAAATTGCTAGCTGAGTTCAAGAGAAATATGAAAGAAATGTTTGAAATGACTAATATTGGAAGATTAAATTTCTTTCTTGGAATAGAAGTGAATCAAGCTAAACATGGAACATTCATCAGCCAGTACAAGTATGCAGCCTAAGTTTTAAAAAAATTTGGCATGGCTGAGTCAAATGGAGTAGACAACCCTTTACCATTTAATGTGAAATTAAGCAAAGTTGATGATTCAAAGAAGGTTGATGGTAGAACTTACAGAAGCCTAGTTGGAAACCTGTTATACTTAACAGCCACCAGACCTGACATAATGCATGTAGCAAGCTTGTTATCTAGGTTCATGCAAGAGCCTAGTGAAATGCATTTTAAAGTTGCTAAAAGGGTGTTGAGATATATAAAGCAGACATTAAACTTTGGAGTGTTCTACAACAGTAAAAAGGATGTAGAACTGACTGGATATGCTGATAGTGACTGGGGTGGTTCTATTGATGATTTAAAAAGCACCTCAGGCTATGCATTCAGCCTTGGTTCAGGTATGATATGTTGGAACTCCAAGAAGCAAGATGTGGTAGCTCAATCTACAGCTGAGGCAGAATATGTGGTTGTTGCTGCTACTGTAAATCATGCAATTTGGCTGCGAAAAATTCTTGAAGATTTGCATGAGAAGCAAGCAAAAGCCACTGTCATATTTTGTGATAATAAGTCAGCAGTAGCAATTGCAAAAAATCCAGTGTTTTATGGCAGAACCAAGCATATTAAGATCAAGTTTCATGCCATAAGACAAGCCGAAGATGAAGATGAAGTTAAATTAATCCATTGCAGCTCGAAGTTCAACTTGCTGATATATTAACTAAGGCAGTTGCTGGATCAAGATTTCAATATTTAAGAACACAATTGGGAGTAACTAGTAAGCATGTCAAGGAGGAGTGAAGAGAAGAAGAGACGAAGTTCAACAATGCACCAAATTCAGAAACCAAAGCATGCAAAGCACAAAGAAGTTGCCACATGAGAAGACAAGCCAAACTTATTTTTGTATATCATTTGTTATGGTGACATAGCTTACTAGTTAGGTAAAAGATTTAGTTACAAGTTTAATTCATATGTAACAAAACCAATTGGATTAGGTGCATTAGGTGAACTTCTCTAAACCAAACTTTTTGTTTGTATGGTGATCCATAATTTTGGCTGAAATTTGTACTTGAACTTGAAATTACTTGATGTATATATTCAACTTGATTTAATGGAAAAGCAAGCTGCTGTATTACAAAAAGGAAGAACAACTGTTCACAGTATTTTTCTTCCTTCATATTCTGTGAGTGAACCAGGAAAGCAAGCTGCAATATTGTGTTTTCAACACAACATTTCACAACAGACAGGTCCAGAGTCTCTAGTGTTGGTATCTGGAATATTTTCTCTGGAACTAGTCCATACAAGCCGCAATCACTGAGTTGCAAAGAGGTCAAATTGGGGAGATCCGCCAAAAATTCTGGAACCGGGGACGAAAGGTTATTACCGTCCAAATGAAATACTGAGAGGGAACGCAGATTTTTGAGGGAAGAATCGATAGGGCCTGAAAGAAAACATTTGGATAAGCTCAAAACACTCAGATTAGGTAGCGAAGATGATAATGCTCGGCACCAGTCCTTTTCAGAGGCTGATATGTTAACACCATCAAGATATAGTTCTCTGAGCTCTGTGAGATTCTGAACCAGCACTCTTAAGTTTGGGTTCTCTAGTTTCAAGAGAGGAAATCCGTCAAAGGCAAGACTTGAGAAATCAAGAGTGACTAACCTTGCCATGTTTGAGATTTCAATAGGAATCTGGCCTGCGAACCCAGCATAAGAAAGATTCAAATGAATCAAATTTGTGAGCTTAGCCAACCTGGATGGAATTTGAATTGCGTTGAATCTATTAAAAGCCAAATTCAGGCTCTCGAGATACTGAAGACCGAAAAGGCTGGTCACATTCTCAATTTCACCGGTGATTGATTCTTTAGAAAGGTCGAGGCCAATCACAAGACCAGCCACATCGCATTCTATGCCGCTCCAGGTACAACAGTCCGCGCGTTCACTCCATTGCATCAAACGTACAGCTGAGTCAGAATCGAATACCAGGCTGTTCTTCATTTGGAGTAACAATGATCGCTGACCGCTCTGACATTGCCCAGAAACCAAAACCATTTGGATGCCAAGGAACTTTGCTAAAAGTACTGGAAGAAGCCTGAATAAGAGTAGACTTCTCATTGGTAACAATAAATTCACGCTAAAACTCTCACCTGAGATTATAGAACTGAAACTTGAATAATACTAAAACTTGTAAATATGACTGTATATAGGAGGGTCCAATCAGTCAATGACGACTTAAAGCTCGGCGGGTAAATGCAGTCGAAAGTTGATAGCCTTTTATCTTTATGTTAATATTACCAGTCAAATTCAAGGCCTTTCTCCGCGAAATATCAATATATATACTGATGGCTTCAGACTAAAAATTTCCACCATGACTTTGACTAAATGGGTTTTATAAAATTTTCCCATATTAAATTTCTACTCTCAATACGCATTCCCCCTTTTCCCGAACTGGTGTGCGAAGACTTGTCGGCAGTATCTTGCAAAGTTTCAGGTATTTGAAGTCAACCCAGAGAAATCAAACCACTACTAGGAGTTTCTCAGACTTTTGTCTTTGATGTGAAGTGGGGAGGCAAATCAAAGACTTCAAAGTTTGGAATTTTTAAAATTTTTTATGTGAAGGTAGATGTTGTGTGCTGCCGGAAATCAACAGATTGAGAGGAATTAGAGGATATCTTACTGTTCTTCATCTGGAGTAAAAAAAATTGTCGATCGCTCTGACATTGGCTAGAAACCAAAACCAGTCTGATCCCAAGAAAATTTCCCGTGAGGATACCAAGAAAAGACATAATAAGAGTAGATTAGTTTCAATTTCTGTCAGAAATGACTGTAAAACTCTCACATAATGATACAGACGAACGTGAAGTAGGTTCTTTGATTAGCATGGAATGGGACGTAGACGTTAAATTGGATACTACATGATTGTAATCTAGTCCGGTTAATCTTTGTCAAACGGGTGGGAGCATAGAAGAGGCTTTGGCGAGGTTTGGTCGAAAATGCCGTTGGCAAATGCAATTGCGTACAAAACCCCCAAACTGAGGTGTCAGGTATGAGTTGTTTCATAAAAAATGAGTGTAATGTAAGACTGAATCAAAAGGATTTCTTCGTAATCAATGGTAGAAAAAACAAGTTTAGGTCACAAACTGATCAGAGCCAAAATTGTTTTCCTAATGAATCTATCCTAAAATGAAATCAATGAATGAACCACAAGCACTGGGCACAACTTTAATAGCTATTTATGCATTTTCTATATATATATTGGTAAATAAGGTATATATTAACATGAAAGAAAATTGGGATTAGCCCAAAACAAACAAACCGCATGATTTCAAACACAGCTCAACCCCTATCTAGCTAGTTGCTGATCCCATATTACTTTGAGTCATCTTTCTTGGGATTACTGTTGCGGCAGGACTACTAGAACAATATTAAGTAGAATTATTTTAAGAAAAGAAAAAAAAGAACTATTTCCATTGAGTTCAAGATGGGCTAATTCAAAGAATTCAAATTCAGTTCCACAAATTTGAGGACTATTTACGGAATAAATATGGTTTAGATAGTAAAGAAGAGCTGTTAACGTCAAACTAGGATTAACACAAGTTTTCTCTCTTATACTCCCTTCAAAGTATGTGTGTGTATATATAAAAATGAATATTCGAGTATGGATAGCCGGATCCGGATTCTTTTACGCTTTTGATAAACTACTATAGGTTCTAATAGCACTATCATTACTCAATTTTTCATATCTATTGTAAGTTCTTTCTTTATAGGGCTAGATAGGCAAGAGTGCTCGGAGATTTAAAATAATTCAATATTAAATTTGATGCCAACTGCTCCGAAGTTGAATGATTAACACAGCTAGTTTATATGAAAATAAAAATAGTTTTTAGTTTAAATTTAATTTATTCAATTCAAATTCAAATAGTTCATATTGAATTTAGCCATAATCTTAAACATGCAACTTTTGAAGCTTTATCAGTTGAATTTTATCCTAAACATAATCCGCCTGTAACAAGCTCATATTGTCCCTTCATCATTATGATAAAATCAAATGATTTGCTTCGTAGCTAACGATTTAGCTTCCCTATTGTAGCATAATAAAATTGTATCAATCACCAGACTCTGACTTTACCCTACACAGTTGGAGTATTGTTAGGCCCAGCCCATTTACGACCGTACACGAACGCCGATTGGCGGTATTGAAGCTTGATCAGAACGTTTCGCCTTCGGCGTAGTACGTAGTTTGCATCTTCCAACTACTGACCCGACCCTCATGAACTCTTAATCGCTGATTAAAATGGATACGGATGTTGACCATACTTGTAAAACGGGAGGTATGCTTTTTCTGCCCTTTTTTTTTTTTTTATTGTGTTCAAATCATGATTTTATATTATTTTCGTAATGTATAATGTGTTTGATAAAAGGCGAAAAAGAGAAGGGGAAGCCAATTTTGTTGCTGATGGTGGGCGCTCCAGGCAGTGGCAAGTCCACCTTCTGCGACCGCGTCATGCGCTCCGCAGCTCGGCCCTGGGTCCGCGTTTGTCAGGTTTCTTTATTCGTTTCTCCAGTCATTTGTATTGCTCGTTATTTATTAAGTGTTTCACTGAGTTTCATAGTTCTCAGTATCGGGATGGCTGTTCAAAATGCTCCTTCTACACATTCATCTGCTAGAGGAAACACGACTGAGTAATAGTTAGAATCATTTAGTATTGATAGACGTGTTGGTTTCTTAGGGTGAGCACAAAACAATTGGGATGTTTCCTTGCAACCAGTTTTTGTCCTTTTGTTATTAAAGCTATTGCAAAGAATGTCTGTTAGAAATCAGATTGATTATGTCCTTTTTATATAAGGATATATCGTTCAGAAAGAAATGGTACTGAACTCAAGTGGCTTTGATCGTTTACAATGAGCCAATGTGTGTGTAAGTTATTAAAATTTTCTTTTTAGTTGATTATATTTTATGTTATATGTATTATAGGATACAATTAATAATGGTAAGTCTGGAACAAAGGTCCAGTGCCTAATGAATGCAGCCAGTGCATTGAAGGAGGGAAAAAGTGTATTTATTGACAGATGCAACTTGCTGAGAGAACAACGTGCAGATTTTTTGGAGCTTGGAGGTCCTCAAGTTGAGATGCATGCTGTGGTGCTTGATCTTCCTGCCAAACTTTGCATATCTCGGTCTGTTAAACGGAGTGGGCATGAGGGGGATTTGCAAGGTGGAAGAGCTGCAGTAGTTGTGAATAGTATGTTACGGAAGAAAGAATTGCCTAAGTTGAGTGAAGGGTTTTCTCGAATTATGTTTTGCCAGAATGAGAATGATGTTCAAGCTGCTCTTGATACATACATTGGGCTTGGTACTTTGGAAGCCCTTCCACATGGTTGTTTTGGCCAAAGGAATCCAGATGCCAAAGTTCAACTTGGTATAATGAAGTTCTTAAAGAAAGTAGATGTGCCTTCTAATGCCAGAGCAAATGCAAGTAGTGCTCAGGATTCTGCAACTCCTGAAGGTACCCAGGTAAAGAATGCCATCTGTGAAGGACTAGAAAATGCTTCTTCATTATTAGATACTGCAGGTGAGGGGGGGAAGCCAAGTGAAGACCTGATAGTGGACTCTGTCAGCAAGAATGATTCTTTAAGTGATGTGCCCACTCTTGCATTTCCATCAATTTCAACATCAGATTTCCAATTCAACCATGAAAAGGCGTCTGACATAATAATTGAGAAAGTTGAAGAGTTTCTTTATAAGCTTGGAAATGCCCGTCTTGTATTAGTGGACTTGAGTCATGGCTCAAAGATTTTATCTTTGGTTAGAGCTAAAGTGGCACAAAAGAACATTAACCCTGAAAAGTTCTTCACATTCGTAGGAGATATAACTCAACTTCATTCCAGAGGAGGTTTACACTGTAATGTAATTGCGAATGCTGCCAATTGGTAAGATCGTGCAATTTGTCTTCATGATATCTTTCTAATGATATAATACATGGGATATCCTTTTACTCATTCCTGGTGGCCTCTGAACATTTTCACTATAAGCCTATGATTGTCACATTAAGAAGATAAACTCACAGATCGCCATGTGCAGGAGGCTGAAATCTGGAGGTGGAGGTGTGAATGCGCTGCAGGTCCTGCCTTGGAGGTTGCAACCAAGGAACAGGCTAAATGTCTATCTCCTGGTTCTGCAGTTGTTGTCCCTCTCCCTTCAGCATCTCCATTGTATAGCAGGGAAGGGGTGACACATGTTATACATGTTCTTGGACCTAATATGAACCCAAATAGACCTGATTGTCTTGACAGTGACTATGTTAAAGGCTGCAAAATTCTTCCAATGGCTTACACATCACTTTTTGAAGGTTTCCTTTCAATAGCTAGGTCTGAAAAAAAGTTATTAAAGGGAAGCAATGAAAAAATTGGGTCAAAGCCTTCTGTCTTGCTAGGTCACTCTGAAGATGCCACTAAAAATTTTGGTTCAAAAAGGGATCAGAAGATTAAAAGAGATGCTGTCGACCAACATGAAAGAAGCAAGAAATGCAAGGGATCTCAAAATGAAGTAGGATCTAATGTTAATGTTTCTAGGCCTGGCAAGGTAAATGCCAACAATGACAGTACTGGTGGAAGTAAAACTAAAGTCTGGGGCCCCTGGGCTCAAGCTCTTTACAACATTGCCATGCATCCTGAAAAACATAAGGATGATCTGCTAGAGATAATGGATGATATTGTTGTACTAAATGATCTTTATCCAAAGGTACATGTGTCATATCATCTCCCCCATTTTCTGAAATTCTCAAGGTGAAGTAAAATTAACATATGGTTTCTTATTCTCTTTTACAGGCACAAAAACACCTTTTGGTGCTGGCGCGATGTGATGGTCTTGATAGCTTGGCAGATGTCAGTACAGAACATCTTCAACTCTTGAAAACAATGCATGCTGTGGGTTTGAAATGGGCTGAGAGTTTCTTGCTTGAAGATGCATCATTGGTCTTCCGCCTCGGCTATCACTCGGTAATTGTTTTTTTTATTCCTTTTATCCTTCTCATGCTTCCCTGGATATAAACATAGCCTTAATTTACCTAAATGCAACTCTCTTTCTGGACCAAAATTTGGTGCTGGATGTAGTAACTTGGTTATGGAAGTAAGTCTCTTTCCAGGACTTAACGTGCTGTAGGGCCCGTGACATGGTTGGGAGGCAACATAGAAGTAAAATGGATCTAGTATTGCGTGAATTCAGAAATTAGAGGCAGTAGAAGGTTAAATTATGCAGTTGAACTACTGTACTGTAGCTAGGAGTGATGTCTTAGTCAAAGCAAACTTTGGTTTAGATCCGAAGATCTGTTGTAGTGATTGAAAATACTGCTATTGTTAATCTTCAGAATCATTGCTAAACTGTAACTTTCACAGAAAATCTAAAAATAGGTTTAGATACGACTTCCAATTCCACATATTTTTCTTCTTTATTCTCTGGTCTTTTGGCTAATTGTTTCCATCTCATTTCCTACAGAAATGCTCAGTGGTATAGCGCTCAATTTAGGTACAGATTTGTGGAAATTATAATTTTCTAACAGGCATTTTGGAGTTTCTCTTGCAGGATCCATCGATGCGGCAACTACACCTGCATGTTATTAGCCAGGATTTCGATTCGAAGCATCTTAAGAATAAGAGGCACTGGAATACTTTCACTACTGCATTTTTCCGTGATTCAGTTGATGTAATTGAGGAAATCAGTAACCGTGGGGAAGCATCTTTAATAAACGAAGAGAGCATGTTGTCAATGGAATTGCGCTGCCATCGCTGTAGAAGTGCACACCCCAACATTCCCAAGCTGAAATGGCATATTTTCAATTGTCAAGCTCCCTTTCCTACCAACTTACTTCAAAACGGTCGGCTTGTGCTTGCTCCAAGTAACACCTAGACCTTTATAAATAATATTTTGTCAAAATCTTTGGCCCTAGTGTCTGGATACTGTAAGATTTTTGCTTGCCATGAGACACTTGTAATGAAAACTTTGTTTAAACGTCCGTGTATGCCAGCCAGTTTTTGCCTTGATCATGGAGTTATTGCTAGTAATGGACTCTTGTTAATATTAAATGGTTTCTTGTACGATGTTAGCCATTTTTAATATATTTCTTTTGTTATATTGTAACTTATGAATTCAGTTGACTCAAATTCTGGTGAGTTAGAATCGGTGTAGGACCATTTTTTTTTTTTAAACTTTTGCATGATTTTAACAGGGCATGTATATAGTTGATTTTTTCAAATACTCTAGGGGATAATAACTTATTCGAACTAAGAAATAAGCCATAGAATTTTTACCAAGAGCTTAAAAGCCAGGGGACAAGTCATATCCCCTGTATAATTCTACCCAATATAAAGATTAGATTGTTTTTTGAGGGGATTCAAGTCAAGCTAGTTCAGGCTCATATCTAAATTTGACAAAATTTGATACAATTCGTTAACTTAACATGACACAATACAAAAAAAAATCAAATTAGAGTTGTGATATTTTAGACAAAAAGTAATTTGAGTCTTGTTTGGGTAGCCTTAAATAAAATTAAATCGAGTTTCAGTTGGTATGAAGTTAATTTGAATTAGGTTGAATTAATCCAAAAATTTTAAACAAAATATTGTATATCGCGATAACAATAAAATATTTCAATATATATTATCTTTTTTATTTGATAAAAAAAGTTTCAACTAACAAAATATTTATTTTTTAATTCAAATCAATAAAAAAGTCGACATTGTTTCATAAGACATTAAATTTGCATCATTCACTTATTATTTTAACAACTAACATTACTAAATTGAATTAGTTTTGTTATTTGTTTAATTTATAAGAATGAGTTTTTACATATTATTTTTGTTATTTAGTCATTTTAATTTACGCAAATAGACATAACAAACGAGTCGAATTGGCCCATGCGAAAAGCACAAGCTGCAAAATTATAGGTCATACTAAGTTTACAAGACATTGTTGTGAGCCTTGCGGCAAGGTTTGCAGGGGGCAACCTTAAAAAAATAATAAAAATTAAATATATATATATAATATAAAATGGATAACTAATCTATAAAAACACGAGTTATCCCATTGAAGCCTGTGAATATACAACCTAAGGGCTCTGATATGTGTCTTAAGTCTTGCCATGCTAGCAAGACGACTTGGCCCATAAAGCTCACCACATGGCATGACCCATTGGCACGATGGGTCGCACCAAATTCGACTCAATATTGCCCATTATCATATTTATACATAAATAATTATTTTTGTTTGACAATCATCAAATATTAGATCTTTTCAATTTTTTTAACAAAATGTGTTATTCTTAGCATTTGGCAAGGTTTCTTGTTATATAGTTTGGTTAAATTAGGATCCAGTCACATTAATTTGAAAAAAAAATTTGGTATAAAATTGAAAATTTTTGATATGATTCAATTTTAAGTTAGATTGTTATTAAGGGCCTTCAATTTAAAAATTGATACGAAAATAATATGATATAATAACACAAATCATCAAGTCTACTTAAACATTTTATAATTTTATTTTTTTCAACAATTTTTTTGTTCTTTGATAATATTTTTTTCTTTTCTATATCATTATTCATCGTTTATGATAATGTAAACTTGAATTCTAATTTACCATTTTGAATTTGAGGTAAGCTTAACGTAACTTTTATTCAACTATTACTCGACTCAAATTGTACCCTTTTTTGTTTCCTTAATCGTGGGAGTTATATAGGGACTGAGGAAGAAGCAGCACAAAATCTCTACAACAGTGTTTTGGTTGATTTAAGGACACATACTCCACATTGACCTTGAAGCTCATTAAAAAGACAAAAAGTTGTAATATTTTTTTGTACAATAAACAGAGACAAATACATTCACTTAAACCTTCTTTCCAAATCTTTTGGTTCGCTTTACAAACTGTCAACTCATGAATCACTTCCTCACGACGTTTGTCCTTTCTTTAATATTTCTATACACAGGCAGACTCGTCCTCTTCGTCGTCATTTGGCTGCCCGCCGTTTAATATTTTTTTCATCCTTGTTCGGTCAGAGACTCATGGGGAGCTCGCAAGTACTACGAGGCCCTTGCTCATAGTATCTAAACGTAAAATGTTATGTAATGCAACTCTAGCTTATCAGTTAAAAGAATAGGGCTGGATTTCATTAAGTCCTGCTTCAGCTCAAATCCCGTCCCAAATAGAAAGAGTCAGGGTTCATCCTGAATTGAAGATTCGAATTTTTAAAGTAATTGTTTTGAATCATAATTCATTCAGCTTAAATTGAGTTTTTATATATTAAATTTAAATCGATTTTAAATTAAAAATTATTCATACTCAATCTAGATAAAATCTAGTCTTGAAGAGATGATATTAACCGATCAAATTTATTGTTTATCAAGACAAAACAAATATTTGTTTCCATCGGGGCAATGCAGCCATGTCAGCATTGAAGTAAAAGCTCCACTGCTAATGGGAAAGTAATTCAACCCACTTATCTTCCACCATCAAATAATTTCATATTTCAGGATTTCTCTAGTTATATTTAGGTCAGAATGGGGCTATGATCTTGATTCTTGGAAGTTTCTAAAAGTAGGTTAAAGAACATGACCAGCATCTTTCATTAACGTCCTACATGTTGCTATGCTGATTTTGCATACTAAGAATTGAGAAATAAAGAAAAGGATTGACTACATTGACTTTATTAAAACATTTATTGGCAAATGAAATAATCCCACTTAAGGTAGCCGTCAACTAATTCTACTGAGGATTTGGTGGGCGGCCGTTGGCGGCTGCGACCCTGGCACCCCATTCCAAGAGCTCTTTGCTGGTATCATCCTTGTGAAGAATTACCTCTATGACGCACAGGCAATCCTTATGTGGTCCAGTCGCCGCCTTTATTGCTTCCATCAGCTCCTCCTCATAGCGGACCTGCAAAAACAGAATCGTTGAGTTGATTATGCATTGGCACAGATGGAAGACAGCCAGTCAACGAATGCAGCAAGTGATATTGGCCAAAAAACAAACCTTTTTTGTCCAGCACTTGCCCTGGCCGTTGTGGATTGCATCAACGAACCCAGTGTAATCCCAGTTCTTTATCACATTATAAGGTCCGTCATGGATCTCAGCTTCAATGGTATAACCACCGTTGTTAATCAGGAAGATGATAGTCTTCTGCCCCTGTCGCAGCATCGTTGATGCTTCTTGTCCAGTGACCTGAAAGTAAAGACCAAGCGATATATCAAATATCCACGAAAGCACAATGTGCTTGTAGTTTCTTAAATTAATTACTAACAGGGTTGGTTTCCGAAGCATGCGCCAGTTACCTGGAAGCTGCCATCACCAATGAAAGCAATTACACGTTTCTCGGGCGCAGCCTGTGCATAACCAAGAGCAGCACCAACTGACCATCCAATTGATCCAGACTGCATTTGGAACTCATACCTGCAATACCATATTCAATCATATAAACCCCACTGGGCTGGGAGACAGAAAGACCGTCAATAGTTAATCTTTTGCTTACCCCCATCCTTAAGGCAATTTAAGTTTCTGGCAGTTAAACCAAGAGTCCCCTGTTTCAGCAATCACAGCACTTTCACCAGTCAGCATCTTCTGTATATGCTGGAACAGAATTCTGACTGTCAATGCCTCTTCAGGTTCATACTTGAGAGGAATCCCTACAGGAACATAAATCCTGTGGTAATTGTCATAAGAATTAGTGTTGCACTGGATCCGCTTTGAAAGAGCTTTCAGGAAATCCTTCATCAAAACACACCCAAATGCACGCCCATTCGCAATAACAACACGATCAGGCTGGACAATAATGGCCTTCTCTTTCTTCAGAAGCAGAGAGTATCCAACAGAAACAAAGTCATTAAATATAGGTCCAGCAAACAGATAAGCATCTGCAGATTCCACAATTTCAGCACAAAAGGCAGTGCTCACTGCACCCCAGTAAGTTCCCATAAAATGGGGATGATTCTCTGGCACTAGTCCTTTCGCTGCAGGCAGCGCCGCAACGGCATAACCACAAGCATCAGCAAGCTCAACAAAAGCATCACATGCCTTGGCAACTCTCAGCTCAGGTCCACCAACCAACACTGGTTTCACTGCCTTGTTCAAGAACTATGCTGCTGCCTCAACTGCAGCCTCCAAGCCCATCTTGTTACTGTATCTGCTCACCCACAATATACATATATGTTTATTCACAAAGAAACACTCACATCAACCAATCATATATTCTAACGGTTTAAAATAAGTCAGGACATAAGAAGTATTAAGAGATTACTTGGGAGAAAGAGCAAATGGAACTGGCTCACGGCTGAAAGCAGGATGAGGAATAGAAGCCAAGTTACAACTGATACTGACATAAACAGGCTTGCTTTTATTCAAAGCAGTCGATATTGCGGTATCTATTAATTCATGTGCGTCGTCCAAGTGATTCACCACAGCCTGCAAATGAAAAACAGAAAAACACCAAAACCATCATTATTTATCAAACTAATTCATAAGCAACAAGTAGTTCCAAAATCCATGAACAATGCTCAAGCTTAGAGTTGAAAAAAAAAGAATCAAATAAATGAGACCCATCTATTAAATTCACTTAAAGAGCCGACTAATTTTTTTATATTGTTAATCAGCAAACAAAACAACTTCATTATAATTTAGGATCGTACTTGATAGCACGTAACAGTCTGGAAGCATCTTAGTTCTTGGCTAAAATCAGGCAACCCAATAGTGTGATGAAGGATCCTGTTGGTTCCATAATCATTTGAGTTTGGCCCTCCAACTATACAAATAACTGGCAAATTTTCACTATAAGCTCCAGCAATGGCATTGATCACGCTAAGACCACCGACGTGGAAAGTAACCACACAAGCAGCGACACCACGAGACCTCGCGTACCCATCAGCAGCATACCCAGCATTCAGTTCGTTACAGCAGCCGATCACGTTAAGCCGGGGCTCAGCTATCAAATGATCAAGAAGAGTCAAGTTAAAGTCACCCGGAACAGAGAACAAGTCGGTGACACCAATTTCAACGAGCCGGCGAGCGAGGTGACTACCGAGAGTTGACTCGGACGGATTGACGATTGAAGTGAGTGAAACAGAGCTTTGAATGGTTGCAACAGCCTCATTTGCAGGACGAGCCAAGTCGGTACACGAAGGCTTGCAATTGTCAAATGATCCAATCTGTGTGTCCATAGTTGAATTGAGAAGATGCTAGAGATGAGTACAAAAATATCAAAGCTTCTTACTTCATGAATGAAATTGGCGGGTTTTGAATGTTTGCATGTGCAGGAGAGAAAAGAAGGAGCATTTATATAATAATAACAATAAGCCAATACAGATTTGCAGGGATATTGAAACCGGGGGCTGTTTATTGGGATTAAATGGCTTTATTGGTCACAGACTGTCTGATTTTATGAATAATGCATTATTCCAAGTTACGGTTAAAAAGGAATTTCATATTAGGCAAAAAACATAAAAAATTAAAATCAGTCCACTGATTTTGGTGTTGGAATAGTAATTAAGAGCCTTTTTTATGAAGCAAAGAAAGCAAATGAAAAACAGGAATTTCGTATTAGGCAAAAAAATTGAGTCCACTGATTTTGGCTTCGGAACTGTAAAAGACCGGAATTTGGCATCATTAGAACAAAAAAAATAGTCCACCGATTTTCGCTTCGGAACTGTAAAAAACGGGAATTTGGTATTATTAAGACCAAAAAAAAAAACAAATAGTCCATCGAGTTTGGCGTTGGAATAGTAAGAATAATAGTAACAGAAATACGCGAATAGCATGAGCAAAGTAGGCGAAAAGACTATTTTGCATCCAACGTGGGTCTTCATGTTAAATTTTAAAAAATTATATTCTTAATTTTAATGATAAAAAACTATTTATATTATTTTATGTCCTAATCAAGGTAAGAACGTTATTTTCTTAAATTTTGTAAGAGTAAATAAATAATTTTATTTTTTGTTTTAAAAATTATTATATTCACTCATATTTTCAAAATATTTTATAATTTCTGTTAGACTCCTATATGTTTAAATATGATAAAAAATTGTATTAAAATATCTAACTTGTCTTTACGTATATTGATTCGTAATAAAAAAGATAAAAAGTTGATAGTTTATAAGTTTAGTCAGGTATGCGATTGTATAGTATGATCGTATATGTCCTATAATAGAACACACAAAATTGAAGTCGTGTAAATGACCATACAACAAGATGCAAAGACACACAACCATATAGCAAAGTTTACACGCCTATGCGACTGAAAACATTTGATTGTGTAGTAGTCATGAAGGGTATCATATGTAAAACCGTATGCCTTTTTGGAAGTTTAAAATATTAAAGATATAAAGATACAAGACCATATGTGTAAAGCACATGCCCGTATAGGGTTGGCATAATACGGAGAATTGGACTACTAAACTACATTTATTGTGAAGAACACGACCATGCACAAGAAGCACATGACTATTCATCTACTTAGATTTGTTCTAACGGCTCACAAATCAGTTGTAATAACTATATATCTCCAAATTCTATAAAAACCAACTAATTTAAAGGAAGAAATGTCAGAGAATTTTGTACTCAACTTATTTTTCTTTTATTCTCTACTCTTGTTTATTTTTCTTTCTAGTTTTTATTGTATACCATTTTAGAAAAACCTTGTGAGCATAATTTGTGTGTTTGCCTATTAAGAGGCAAATTTCTTTATATGTTTTTCAATAACCTAATAATGTAAGCTTATTAAATTAGTGTAAAGGCAAAATCTTGTAAAACTATTGTAAAATTATAATTCCTTGTATTAAAACTAATATAAAAGGTAAAATCCCCTAGATCAATATTAATAAATGTAGGAAACTTATAGAAAAGCCCTAACCCACTATAAAAACCAACTGAGCAATTTCTCTTCCATTACTCCTTTTTGTTTCATTTATATGTTTTATATGCTTTATTATTGGTTGATTTATTACTTGCTTTGTTGATTAGATATTTTCATTATCAAATTAAATATATTTATATATAACTTTGTTTTTGGATGAAAATTTTTTAAATATATATAAGTTTTCAAAAATTAGGATTATTTTAGTTATATATATCAACAATATCAATAATTTATAATATAATATTTACACTATTAAGTTTTTTCAAATTTCAAAAAAACCCTATTAAAATTTCAGAAAATACTTCAATTTTTTTAAATTTTTAGAAACTCTTAAAATTTTTAAAAAGTATATTCCAAACGTATATTATTTTATTCAAGTAATATAATAAAAATATATTTGTAGTATAAATATTATTTTTTTAACTTACAAAATAAATAGATAATTTTTCTATCTTATTTTAAAAATTATTATATTCACTTATGTATTTTAAAAATATATTATAACTTTAATAATTTATAATAAGACAGTTACACCCTTTAACTTATTATGTTTTTTAGTATAATTATTATTTTTAAAATTATTGAAGAGAATATTGAAATTTTAAAATTTTCAAAAATGCTCTTAATTTTTAAAAATACCTCAAACTTTTTTAAATTTAAAAACACCTCAAACTTTTTCAAATTTAAAAATCAAGCTAAACTTTTTTTAAAGAATCAGAATTTAACCAATTATATAACTAATTATCATTAATTTCTATTTATATATAATATCATTTTTTTATTTTAATTGATATAAATTTAAGTTAAAAATTTTAATAAAATTCTAAAAATAAAAATATTATTTAATTTGATACTTTTTTAAATTTTTATTAATTTTATAAAATATTTAATTATAAGTATAATAAATTAATAAAAATTTAATATTTTTAAATTTAATAAATAAAATTTTATCAATTCAATAAAATATTAGAATGGATTAAATCTTTTGAATAATAGTTGTAGCGGATGGTATTTGGCTGGCTGGCTTGCACTCATACGTAGCCGACAGCTTGTGAGAGTTTAAAATCAGAATAGCCAGTTAGGTACCAAGTGTTTTTTTTTTTCCCCCACTTTAACGTGAGAAAGCAGGTTGAACGAGCAGAGTGGTGCGCGTTAGAAATGCTTCCACGTGTAAGTTTGGATTTTTAGTTTAAGGCCCCAACCATAATTTCGGTGAGGTGAGGCCTTGGCGGGCGGCCATTGACAAGAGAGAGCTACAACTATATTATTATTCATACCACATCATCAAATTCATTGGAATGGGATTCACCCGATTCAATCGTAGTCTAAAATGGTCTGATAGACTTCAAACGCTTTTAAAATTTCAAGTAGACAGGACAGGCCATTGGGTCTTAATCTGCCAGTTCATGAGCACAAGTTTATTGCAATTTTATACAGGTTTCGAATGGAGTACACTAGAAGCCAAAATGGATCATTTTGATACAAGCACAGAAAATTATCAGAATGTGTATTTGGAGTGGCCATGAATTTCTGCAAACTTTTGGAAGAATTTTATTAAAACATAGAAAATTAATTCTAGGCTAATGATAAAACAATAACAGCAATAAAATAAAAAAAATAAAAAAACAAAGATATCAATATATACTTATTGAAATAATTCAATGTCCCAGTACTAAAATGAAAATTTCTTTCTTTCCTATCAGAGCCAATTGAATTAGTACCCTTATTAATTGCACCCATGCCCCAGAAACAACCCGATGTACTAAAATGTTAACCTCCTAACTTTAAGAGAAGATTTTTGAAATTTAGACGACACTCTGAAAAAGCAATAGAGAACATGTTTCAACCGATGCTCAATTCGAGATCCAAAAACTATGATAGCGGAAATGGGAAAAATTGGAGTCTTAAAAGGAAAGGTAAAGGAAACAATGACAAGAAACAATATGATGGTGAAAAGCAATCTCTTAAGTGTAGTATTTGCAAGCAAAATAGTCACATGTAAAAAGATTGCTGGTTTAAAAGGAAGCCGCGATGTTTATACTGCCAGAAGTTTGGGCATTTGCAAAAAGATTACAACTTTAGGAAGACTCACCAAGTAAGTTGAGTAGAACCAAGAACTACTAAAGAAGGAAACCCTGTAAAAGCAATAGGACACAACTATAGTTTGTCCTACGCTTTCAATAATGTAGTTCAGCAACCAGAGGAATTCTGGTTTCTTGATAGTGAATGTACTAACCACATGACTAGAAATGGTTATATCTTCTTGGACCTTGACTCTGATTCAAGAACACTAAAACTTTACAAGCTAGCCCTACCTTATTCTTACTTACCTCAATATAACTAGAATTTCTAAACCAAAAAGAATTAAGAATTCTACAAATCAATATATACATCTACCTTAAAATTAGAATTTTACCAAACTACTCCTATACTAACATACATGATAAAAACCATGCCTTCAACATATAAACTGTGATAGCTAATTAGCAGCCTTTTCCTAGCACAAATAATTCTTCTCCATTGTTCCAAGTTCTGTGACTTTGGGTCTAGTCTTTGAAAATTGTGCCCATGATTAAAATATCCTATTTTTTAGGAGCCTAATACTAGTGTTTGAGCTTTCACCCATTAATTTAAGCTAGTTGACCATTAACCCTGGACACATCACCTGAAATAACAGTTTGTTTATTAATTCTAACTAAACATAAAAGGTTCTTGCCAATCAAATAATTATAGTTTCCACCAATCTTCCTTTAGATATAGGTTTATTTTAATCTCAAATCACCAATATTTTTAACATTATTTGTCTATAATATATCCACCTGAATGCAAAATGTGTGCTTCCATCAGCATACTGTGAGCCAAAAACAATAATTTGACAGTTATAAAGCAAGAATTATGCTCACTCCATTAGTTTGAAGTGACTGTTTTGAAAGATCAATAGACCATTGACTTATACTAACAATTTTGGATGTTTTGTAATGTGATGACAGGGAAAAGACATTTGGTACCAGTATTTCGACAAAATATAACAAAAGCATAACCTATTTCCTAGTGAAAGCACAAAATACATGTATTGGTAGCAAGAGAGATAAAAGACTCTGAGTAGTCATATTCTAACACGAAAAATATTACCAAGAATAGTAGTCACAAAACCACCCTTCTTCTCAATCCTTCTTTCACCATGAGGCGCATGGTCAATTGTTAATTGACTCAATAAACTCAAGCCAAATTCAAGTTATCTCATTTTTCATTCGAGCCTTGAGATTTTCAAACTTGGCTCAGTTCATATCCACTCTAAATCGCACTCTTAGGCTCGAGCTTAGTAAAAAATAACTCATTTCGAGTTCGATCAAACCATACTGACAGTCATGTTGGAGTTGATTTGGCTACAATCCAGTCCTAATTTAACACAACATAACTCTATCATCTTAAATATTAACACAGATCTTTTACTGCATCAAAAGCTTGCTTTGTTGTCTATATATGCCCACCTGCTTACTCAATAAGATAAGCTGACACCGATATTTATATGTCAGACACAACTATATATGAAACGTTCTTCACATTGTACTCATTTTAGAGCACATAATTGCTTTTGCCATATATGCCCTCTTGGCTCTTTCGAATTACAGTGGGAAAAAAAATGTAATTTTGTTCTTTCTTTTCCACTTTGGTCCAAGTAACTGGCGTAAGTGACAAAGACAGTGGCTAACACCTTCAGACACCACCAATATAAATTTTTAAGACGTTGAAATTTTTATATTAGGATTTGTTAAATTTTTTAAAAGAGTTTGGGAATCGTTTGTTTATATTTCCTATATGAATTTGTTTGAATCATATTTATTTAATATTTTAGCAAGTTTGTAACTGAATAAAATAGAGGGCTAGAGAGAAAAAATGTGATATGGTACTTCCAAAGATCCACTCTCACAAGCCATTCATTCCAATTTTTATTTTCAATTCACTATAATCCAGTATGAGACAAGTCCTATATGTGCCACCAATTGCACCTTTACAGGTTTAAAACCAAATTTCTTTGAAAGCTATAAGCTATGGCACAAAGATAATCATTTAACACAAACAGAAAATATTAATACAAATAGAAACTTCACAAAATCTACGAACAGAATATTGAATTATTTTTCTTTAGTTGTAACATTTGAAAAGCCTAATGAGAGATGAGCAAGCTGGCATTTTCTAAAAGTACTTCAAAATAATCATTGATCAGTACCTGGAAATGTTTTCTCTAAACTGATATTTGAAGTAGAAAATCTTCGTTAGCTTCAAAAATTATGTTAGTATGCCACAAAAATATTATAGAGTAATTTGGCCATCCTTTATGTAATCTTGATAGCAGTTTCCCAAGAGAAAGTGATCTTCGCATCTGGGCTTCACTGATTTCTCTTTGTCAGATTGTACTGGATATGCAGTTGATCTGAGGTTTTTAAATGAATTTTCTTCCTTGCCTAGTAATGATTTGTGTTTGTATTTGATAAATTTTAATAGAAAAGGATGAACAAAAATTAAAACCTGCCCACTTTATTTATGTATTAAATGCATATACTGCAGCACTCTTTGAGTTTAACATTGGCTCTTCAAAGGGTTTTATATCCTACTTAGTTATTACAGATCTCTACGTTGGCTATTGTTGGACTCTGCTATAATAGCTTTACTTTGCTGCATGAAAACAGAGCTGGGAAGGTGTATGTTAGTAAAAAGACATTTATAGAAGCTTACTTTACCTCATTGACCTCGCTAGATTTTCTAATTGTTTCTAAAGAGTACTATGAAATTTCATAAAGTTTGTGATATTATATTAGTTACTTGAATATTTGATGTTTTATTCTAACCAAATGACAGTGCAACTTCAAGAAAAAAAAAAAAAAAAACCACATAATACATACTCATAAAACTTAAACTAAACATTAAACACAATTTTTTTTTAAAAATCAACCAAACAATCCACATAATGTATAGTCGAAGCCAAATCTAATAAATTCATGAAGTCTATTCTTTTGAATATAATTAATTCAAGAGGATCTTATTCTATTTACATCAAATTGTGAATCTAAATCTAGAATTACTCATCTGTGGATATAAACTAATTACGAGTGGAAAATGAAGAAAGTTTTCAGTAAATTTTCATTGGAAGACAGAAGGCTTTTGATTCTGAGGTTGACGATATAATGCATTTCCATAAGGTTACTAAATCACCAGGACTGTGTTGAAAGGTACCACCAGTGTCACTTATCAAACACTTAATGTGCACACTGCAATTCTAAACACAATTCATTTATGAAACCATCTCAATACAATATAATCTTTTTTCAAAGCAATAAATCTACAATCCACCATCCAATATCAACCATACATGCCATCATAACTATAATTTAATTTCAAAGACAAACCTGTTTCGTAGATTCCAGCTAAATTTCCCATTGGTTCACCAAAAAACCTAAAATAGTAAGTATAACGGAAACTTACACTTAGTTGTGCTGTGTGTGGTATATTGATCAGATTAGTGAGGCTGGTTCTTCTTCAGCACAAGGAATGCACCTAAATAAGATACATATTTATCTTCATTCCTCTAGAAAAAACGAAACAATTCGCTAATTTCTTCTTCCACACGATTGGCCTCCAAGTCATAATCTCCAACACCGACCACATCCGTCCGGAGACTGCTTCCAATAAAGAACTTTCCAGATCTCCTCTACTATAACTTTCGTGATGAAAGAGAAAAAGATAGCCTATCAACTTAGTCCTTGAACCAGGACCTTCCCACCGCTACCTCGGATGCTACAATGTCCTCTTAATCAGAAACACTTTTTCGATACATTTGGCTCATTTGTGATATCGGAAGCTACCTCAACGATGTAATCAAATGAATCGATAGAATATGACCTTGATTGTAGCTTACCTGATTCTGGAATGGCTTGGCGGCGGCTGATTGAGTCGATTTCAAGACGGAAACTATCAGTAACTTCAACGGCTGGAGAAGAAGCTTGCATGCCTTTCAAAACATCAGATTCAGAGGCATTGATAGAATGGAAAGTGAAGAATGAAGGACGTGCAGTATCCACATGTACTCAAGGTTGGGAATTTCAAAAAATATATATATATATAAAATTTATAATAAAATTTTGAAAAATTAAAATTTATTAAAAAATTAAAAAACATATAAGCAAAATATAAAATAACGAATTAACTCGTAAAAACATCCAAGTTGACACGCATTGACCTATAGTCATAGCGGGTTGTATTAGATTCGATCCAATATGATTTACTACCTTATCGAATTATTATCCAACATCATTCATTAGTATATTATATTAAATTACAAAATAATCGGCACCTTACAATTATATAGTTGTCTTTGAAATGATAGTAAAATCAAACAATAATATGTTGACACTTTTAATATAAGCAAAACTATTTCATATATGGGCAATTTTGTAATACATATATGGGTACATGAAATCCAACTAACTGTTTCATCCCCAAATCATATAGGAAGATGATCCACAACAAAATAATAGCAAGATGTTATGCACAACTCAACAAAGTAAAACCATGTACGACGCCAATAAGGATTTATGTACAAAACTGCAATAATCCCTAAGAGAACAATTATGTAAGAAACTACAAAAGTAATGTAGAAGATACTCATATCAATGATAGAATTGTCTTCTCCACTGTCACTTGAAACTTTTGGCATCAATGATGGTGATTCAATTGCATTGCAGCTTTTGGGCAATGGTTCTCCACAAAGAAGTGGATTTCCCTCATAGCTACCTTCTTCAAATGTCCCAAATTGAGCAATCCTTTCAGGAGTTTTGCCAGATAAATTATTATACGCCACACTAAAAACAGCCAAATTATTTAGTTCAACAATTTGGGGAGGGATCTTCCCAATCAAATTGTTATATGATAGATCCAAACTCTCAATCTGTTTAAGATTTGAAAATGTTGATGGAATTGGTCCTGTCAAGTTATTGTGAGAGAGATTAAGTGCATGGATTCCAACAAGATTTCCAATCTGATAAGGAATCACACCAACTAACTTATTGCAAGAGAGATCAATGCCAGACATGTAGGAAAGGACTCTTCCTTGGTAAGAGTAAGATATTCTCTTCGTAGTAAACTCTATAATTTCTTCTTTTTCCATTCGAGGCCCATTTGGAAACAAAACAAAGATAGATATGGATGTCACAAGCCTAGTAACATCAAGAGAGGAATTAGAGGCAACACTTACTTTTGTGATATTCAAGCAAGGAGGGATATGCCCAGAAAGCTTGTTATGAGAAAGATCTATCAATTGTAATTGACCTAACTTGCACAAATTAATTGGCACTTCCCCTTGAAAGTTGTTATTACTCAAGATAAGGTAAATCAAACTAGAAAGCTTATCAATCCAATTTGGAATTTTGTCGTCAAAGTGATTATATCCAATATCTAATGTCGTTAAGGAAGAACTATTAAAGAATCCATCACTTAGTTGTCCCTGTAACTTATTTCTTGACAAATGAACTTGCTTAATTGACAAAGGGGGAAAGCAAAATGGTAAACTCCCCGTAATATTGTTCTTTGAAATGTCTAATACTTCAAGATTTTCTAATTGACAAAACTCCAATGGGATTCGACCTTCTAGATGATTATTTGACAGTATAATATCCTTCAAATTTGGCATATTTCCGAACCACCTTGGTAACGTGCCAACAAGATGGTTGTCACTTATATACAACCCTTCTAAAGAGCAATTAGACAAACTATCTGGGATTTTTCCGGTGAAGTTATTGTCATCCAATTGCAACTTTAACAACTTTTTCAGGTTAAAAGTTGTTGGGAATATTTCACCTTGTAGGGTGTTATTTGACAATACAAGGCATTGTAGTGAAAAACAACCCATGACCATCTGACGAGGTATTTGTCCGATCAATAAATTATTGGACAAGTCCAAAATTTCCAATGATTTCATGTCACCAAATGATGAGGGAATACTACCATCTAAAGCATTTCTGGACATGTTTAAATATTGTAACATTGGTAGATAAGCTCCAATTTCTGTTGGAATGTGTCCATGGAAGGAATTGATGGAGATATCTAATTCTTTCAAAAACATGTGAGGATGAATTGGTAATTGCAAAGGACCAGAAAGAGAATTATTAACTAGATAAAGTCTTTCTAGTTTGGTGTTGTTGTTTAACAACCAAATTGGAAACTCTCCCTTCAAATTAAGGTTGAAGAAATAAACTCCTTCTAAGTCATGTTGATTGTAGAGGAATTTCGGAAATGAGTCATGGAGTAATTTGGGAAATGAACCATTATATCCATATGTGCTTAATACAATGGACCTTAATTGAAATTTTGGGGTCAAATATTGTGACTCATTGCCTACATATATCTCATTATTCTCACCATGGAAGGTCTTGAGTTTTGAGTGGTTAAAAAATGGTTCAAGGGAAATTGGAATCTGGAAATGATTGTTTGAAAGCCATAAGCTTTGGATGGATGTTAGCACCTTAAGAGGAGATGAGGATATGTCTCCAGTAAATTGATTTGATGAGACATCAAATACTTGAAGGGAAGTCAAGTTTGTAAGGCACCAAGGCAGGTTACCCCCCAAATCACTGTTTACAATGTATAAGTTCTGGAGTTGAAGAAACTTACAAACTCCTGAAATAAAAAAATTTATAATGGAATTATAATTATGAAATTAATTTGACAATTAATCAATATGCTCAATTCTTATTCTACTGCACCAATAATTTTTGGTTGAATTGCAAGCTAAAACTTTATTAAACTTGTAAAAGGAGAAAGAGAAGTATTAACCTTGCTCAAGAAAAGATCCATTAAACATCCCAAGATGAGTGTGCTGCAATGTCCAAAGTTTTCAAATTCTTGAAAGTGGGCAAATCTGCAGACATTAATAAAAATTAATATTATCCTTAATTTGTGGAGCATTATTAATAGGTTATGCTTGATTGGATGGGAAACTAAAAACTACTTAATGTTGCAAGGAAAGAGAAATACTAATCTTGTTTAATTAAGGTGTTTATGAGATTGTTTTATAAACTCTAAAAGACTTAAGGGAATTATATGATCCATCAGTATTATAAAAAAGTTCTTAAGAGTAATTACATTCATGTGTACATATTTCAAACTCTTGAACTCTAACAAAACTACAAACATAGACCATTTTATATAATATTAATTGATAATTAATTATCTAATGTCATACTAATTTTCAATAAAACAATTAAATCAACATAGAAGGAGACTGAAAAATTATTAACCTTCATTTAAATTATAATCAAACAATTAATAAATAATAGTAGAAAATAAATTAATTGAAAATTGATAAAATTTATCAAATAAATAAGACGTATCATAAACATTAATCTAAATTACTGTTCATTATGTTGAATATGAATTATCTATGAGACTAGAGTTAATCTATTTAGTTGAACACTAATTTTGAGTGTTGCAAACCAGTTAACTAATATGCTAAATTAGAAATTGTCATCTCTATTAATATTATAAATTATAATAATATAAATATTATTTTGAAAATTATAATAAAAACAATTAATAAATTAATGTATTATGAAATTTGTATAAATAATTTGTTTATGTAAGTATTAATATTCCAAATTAATATTTAAAAGATTTTCATTTTAATTTTAAGCATACGCCATAAATAAAACATGTCTTAATTTATTCAAAAAAACATAATATAGTAGAAGCAATTATTTATATATATTCTAACATTGATTAAATAAAATGTCGTTGATGTTACTATCCTATATTTCAATCGACTCTAAAGAAGTTATCCTTCAAACATTTGAAAGTTGTTTTGAATAATAAAACGAATGATTATTAAACTTGTTAAATTCTTGAATGTAGGCAATTTTGTACATAAAAACAAAAATATGTGTAAAGGAAATAAATAGGATATTTTATAATGTAATCATAAATTAAAGGTATTACAGGTTAAAATAAAATAAAAGTTTAGTTAAAATGATAAAAATTAATTAATAGTTTATCTAATAATTAAATTGAAAATTAAACTTTTATTTTTTTTCTTCTTGGGAGATTATCAATTTAGGAAAACTAATTTTACTAACAATAGTAAAAGACCGGAAGTTATAAAATTTATTTTGAAAGAAAATAAGGAAAACACCGAAAGTTATAAAAGGGCCACCTGACATCCTAATCCTTTTAAAATTAACTGTGCGATGACATTTACTGCAATACCATTATTATTTAAAAGCCAAAAGACTTATTTACATCTAAGGCTTGCTAAAATAATAAAATCTTTCTTCTTAAGTTTGCAAAAATCAATTTTTTTATAAAATTATTAAAAAACAAAAATATCTTTAAATTAAATAATATTTTATCCCCAAAATTTTATTAAATATTTTTTACTTTAAATTATATTAATTAAAATTAAAAATAACAAAAAATATTATTGACATAAATATTTCAATGATTTCAGTAAGATTAAATAAAGTTTTTTTTTCAGTTTAATTAGTGTAAAATATAAAATGTACAATATTTTATCTAATAGGTAAAATGGTTAAAAATTAATTTACTTTAATACCCTTGTTAGCGACTATTTTAAGGTGTCGACTTAAAAATAATTTCAGCTTAATTGGTGTGAAATATAAAATGTACAACTAAAGAATCTATAAATTATTCTCACCAAATCTTTTATTATAAAACAAAATTCAATGTTTTTCATTTTATTTTGTTGAAAAGACCAAACAAATTATAGCAAAATTACTGAGTGTGAAAGCTAACTTTCAAAATGATAGCAAGTTTAGGAGTTTAATGAAACAATGCATAAAAGGAAAAAGGTGGTGCAGTGTCGATTTAATTCATTTGTGGACCATTGTTTTCTAAAAAGAATTGACTAGTTATTAATTAACATTGTAAGGAAAGACAAGTATTTACCTTGTTCAACTGATTTGCCTGTGAGATTACAATCATAAAACCCCAAAGACTCAAGAGAATTGTGTGATCCATTCAATATCATAGGGAAGTTTCTGAGACTAATTCCACCCATTTGCACATCTTTCAAACTCTTGAACATAGACAAAACTGGAAAAATAAACCATCTTATTTCTTATTAATTGACAATTAATTACTTGATGTCATTCCAATTTTTAATAAAATAATTAAATCAATGTGAAAGAAGAGTGAAAAACTTACTAACCTTCCTTTAAATTATAATCAAGCAATTGGTAAATAATATTAGACAATAAATTAATTTATTAAGAAATTTGTATAAATAATTTGTTTATATAAGTAATAATATTCAAAATTAATATTTAAAAGTTTATGCATAGGTCATAGATAAGAAATATCTTAATTTATTAAAAAAAAAAAAAACGTAATATGAGGGAAGTCAAGTATAAGACACCAAATTTCTGAAAAAAAAAAAATTATAGATATATATGTTTTCTTAAAAATCATTTATTTAAAATGTAATACAGAAAAAAGACTCTTTCTTAGCAATTACACAAGTAAGTACATAGATACAGATATTGTAGAATTACATAAATTCATTACCAAATCATGTAGACTTTTTTCATATGTATTTAAAATTTCCGTCTGCTATATAATTATAAAAAGTTACGGTATAAATCAACAAATAATTTGATATTTTTCATACATTATAAATTTTTAGATTAATATTTACGATTTTATTTTATCCCAATAGTTCATAATTCTTAAATTTTGATTGAATTGCAAGCAAAAAGTTAATTAAACATGTAAGGGAGAAAGAGAAGTATAAACCTTGCTCAAAAAACCTATTTGTTGAACTAGTTTCAATCAGCCCAAAAGTCTGAAGAGAATTAAATGATCCATTGAGCATCCAAAGAAAGTTGTTGTCAATATGAGTGTATTTAATGTCCAAAATTTTCAAATTCTTGAAACTTGGCAAATCTGCAAACATTAACAAGCAAAATTAGTCATTTGGTGAATGTTAATAAATACGTGAATGTTATTTTTAAATATGGGATTTTAAACTAGAAATATTAATATTACAAATGATAATATTAATGTTATTTTTAAAATTATAATAAAATAATAAATGTAATATCGTACAAAAATTTGAAAAATTAATTTGCTTACGTAAATAACATCATTTAAATTAATAATTAAAATTTTTTTCATTATAAGTTTAGGCGTAAAGCACTTGATATGGTAATAGAAGTAATTTGATTTATTAATCAAGTTTATTTGCAAGTAGTAATTGCCAAAAATTAATTCATATCAGGGAGATAATTAACTCAGGACAACTTATTTTGGAAACAATGTAGAAGACCATAACTCATAAAACTTAAATAAATAAAAAGGTCATTTAACACCTAAATTCTATTAAAATTAACTCTTTTGATTACATTTACTAAAATACCATTATTAGTGACTATTTTAATTAGACATATAATATTAAAATGTCTACTAGAAAATAATTTCTGTTATTTTCAGTTTAATATGTGAAAAATATAATATTGTATATTTAAAAAATATCTAAATCAATTTTTAATTTATTGTCACTGAATCCTTTATTATAAATCAAAATTCAATGCTTTCATTTATTTTTGATGAAAAAACAAAACAAAATTTACTAAAATAATTTAATATTCTTTTTTGATGGGCAGCATTAACATATTTACCATGACTAGGAAGCCTTCCACTGATATTGCAATATAAGAGTCCAAAATCTTGTAGGGATGGCAATGTACCCAATGTCTGTAAGAGACTGTTTCCATCATTAATACTCATATTTATTAGATACAGTGAATATAATTTCCTCAAACTTGTGTCTCCTGCATGTATGTGAAAAGATTCAAATGCAACTATTTTTAATGTTTTCTTATTTAAAAAAAAAAAAGTTCTTTAAATTTATTTGATTTAAGGCATACTAATGTATTTGTAATAGAAATACTACTTTTAAATCCAAAAGATGATAAGTACATGTGCTTGTGTGTTGTTGTACATCTTATAAAGGAAAAATTGTAGGAAAACAATAACAAATGTTAGATTATTATGTTAGGTTTTAGTGTAAACTTATTAACAAAATCATGTCATTGTCATTACCTTTTGAGAACACAATTTTGTTAATCTTTGTTCCTCCCATCCCCAGTACTTCTAAGTTGCTCAAAGACTCCAATTCTAGGAATAGTTAAATAAGAGCGAGTTAAAATAACAAGTATTTGATATGCTAATCCTTCAAACTACTAAAGAAAAACAAAAAGAAAATGTACAACACCTATAAACATTCCTTATATTATTTAGAAATATTTCTATTGAAGATGAAAGACCATTACTTCTAATTTGTGTAACAATAAAAGTTTTTCTATTAGTTTAATTTTAAATTATGTTTTCAAGTTTGCCAATGACATTTTTCAATTTGCCAAACCAAGGAGATACCATACATAAAATCTTGCTATCCATTAGAGGAATCAAAATTGAGAAGCAAGCTTACCTTGTAGATCAAATGTTCCTCTCAATCCAATGTTATCAATATATAAGTTTTTTAATGAAGAGAGAGTAGACACACATGATATTATGCCATTGTTGAAGATGTTACCACTTAAACCAAGATACTCCAAGTTGTTCAACCTTGAAACTAAAAACAATCCAATAATAATAATAATAATAATAATAATAATAATAATAATATATAATTAACAATTATGTTATGCAATGGAATAACACCATTAAAATGATTTAGTTCTTTAAATTGATTATAAGATAAACTTAAATTTTGGAGAGATGAATGCTCGCTCAAAGGGGATAAAATACGACTATTGGTAAAACAAAATTTGTAATATCTTTTCAAAACCTGTAAAACAAATTTTGTTAATAAATTAAATTTAATAAAATAAAAACTGCATTCTTTAAAATTAATTTATTATAAGAATGGAAAGTAAAATACCTTCATTCTCAACACAACCGGCTATAAAATTGTATTCTAAATTAAGTGTTTCCAGTTCTTGGAAAGGAGAAAACAAAGAAAAATTTAGGTCCCACCCTCCTAATCCCTCTTCTCTTGTATATGATAAATAAAGACCTATCACTCTGCCTGTTGTGTTGCTGCATTGAACTTTGGTCCATTGACAACAATCTAATGAATTTCTATCTCCCTCAACCCAATCTTGAAGAGAGTAAGGATCATTGAAGGACTGCTTTAGTTGCAAGAGAGCAGATTTCTCTTGCTCAAAACAACTCTCAATCCTCCATTTTCCAGATGAAATAAACATCAACATCAATATCAACCACACTCTCACATATTTTAATTCCATCTCTCAAAAATAATACACTAATCTTTTTGCTTTTGTGACTACCAAGAGATTGGCTTTGGGTATTTATAATATGGAGATGTGTTAAATGTCTTTTTCAACTTATTTTCTTTCTTTTTTTCCTCTTCCATAGCCATTATATATTTTATTTATTTAGTCTTATTCATGAGACCAAATAAAGCGGTTTTAAAATTGACTTACAAGTAAAAATTTTAATATTATCTTCCTAAAAGTTCAAGTTGGTAAATTCACTTTCTACAAAATTAAATAACATTGTTGGAAAACCAATGTAATGTCATTTTAGTGTTGGATATCATCATGAATCTTTCCATGGTTTGTTTTTCCAAGGGGCCAAAAAGTCAACTAATCAATCCAAATGATTTAATGTGTCATGAAAGAAAAGTCAACTAATCAACCCAAATGATTTAATGTGTCGTGTAAGAAAGGTGGAACTATTTATGATAATATATTTGTTTAAAACTTAGTGTACATGACACAACATGTCAACTAGTCAACACACATAAAGACATTTTCTTCTAATTATTTAAAGGCCAAATGACTATGTCCCACCCATGGTTTGATGAATTAACGAATTCCCACCCTTTAAATTTTAAAAAAAAAAAACTACTTTTCTACTTGTCTAATAAATTTTTTTAAAAATTTTGTTTATTTTTTTTTGTAAAATTGTTGAAAGACAAAAAAGCCCTTAAACTAAATAATACTTTACTCTTAAAATTTTATTTTTTACCTATAATTTATATTAAATTCAATTAAAATTATAAAAAAATTACAATTGATTGTTGTCCACAATATTCATGGCTTATACTTTCTTTTGTTCTGCTTATACTTGCTCTATGAACTATATAAAGATATTAAAAATTATATTACCCAAATGTAATTATACTGATTCATTTCACAAATATTATTATATGTGAAATATTGTACTGACTAAAAAATAAGAATATTAGCTTTCCTCAAAAACTAATTTTCAGGTAACAACTTTAATTGCTATAGAGTATTGAAAATGTCAACTTTATGAAACCAAATAACACAGTTCTAGACTTGACTTATTTATACAATTTGAAGTTTAAGTTGGTACATTCACTTTCCACACTTTTATTAGCATTAATCAATCAACTATCTTAATATCACATTTTCCATGACATTGAGTAGTTAAATGTAAGTAATTATGTCTTTTAAATTATATTTTTATTACAAGAGTAAGAATGAGAATAATTTGGTATATTATAATCACTCTCTCAAAAGTAATCAATTTAATTAACAACCTACAAATTAATTAAAAATTAATAAAAATGTCAGTTTTTTTGACAAAGAAATGATTGAAACATTATGTCTTTCTATGGTCTATTTTTCTAATAGGGCAAAAAAATCAATTAATCAACACATAAATTATTTAATATTACTTTATTATACATATAACTTGTGCGACTGAATTGATGATATTGTCATCTTGAAAAACACTATTGTGATAGCTCATAAATATCTTGTATGTTCATGAAGACTATCACAAATCAATGCAATTTCCACAAGTTACTTTCTAATGGGGCAAAAAATCAACACACAAATTATTCAAAGTAGGAGGAAGCCGTGGAAAAGCAGTTGGAAAAACCAATCACCATGACTCAAATCCATACACAAAGAGTAACACATAAATGCCAATTGAAAAGTATCAGTTTTCTAAACAAAGAAATTATTGAAATATTATGTTTTTCTATGGTCTATTTTTCTAATAGGGCAAAAAAACCAATTAATCAACACATAATTATTTAATATTTATTTATTATACATATAACTTGTGCAACTGAATTGATGATATTGTCATCTTGAAAAACACTATTGTGATAACTCGTAAATATCTTGTATGTTCATGAAGACTATCACAAATCAATGCAATTTCCACAAGTTATTTTCCAATGGGGCAAAAAATCAACGCACAAATTATTCAAAGTAGGAGGGAGCCGTGGAAAAGCAGTTGGAAAAACCAATCATCACGACTCAAATCCATACACAAAGAGTAACACATAAATATCAGTTGAAAAAATGTCAATTTTCTTGATAAAGAAATAATTGAAACATTATGTCTTTATATGGTCTATTTTTCCAATGGGGCAAAAAATCAACACACAAATTATTCAAAGTAGGAGGAAGCCGTGAAAAAGCAGTTGGAAAAACCAATTATCACGACTCAAATCCATACACAAAGAGTAACACATAAATGTCAGTTGAAAAAATGTTAATTTTCTTGACAAAAAAATGATTGAAACATTATGTCTTTCTATGGTCTATTTTTCTAATACGGCAAAAAAGTCAATTAATCAACACATAATTATTTAATATTTCTTTATTATACATATAACTTGTGCAATTGAATTGATGATATTGTCATCTTGAAAAACACTATTGTGATAGCTCATAAATATCTTGTATGATCATGAAGACTATCACAAATCAATGCAATTTCCACAAGTTACTTTCCAATGGGGCAAAAAATCAACATACAAATTATTCAAAGTAGGAGGAAGCCATGGAAAAGCAATTGAAAAGACCAATCACCACGACTCAAATCCATACACAAAGAGTACAAGATTTTTATATCATTTTATCTTTATTTTCTTCTTTTAATTATTTAAACTAAATAAAGACTAGTAAAAATGGTTTAAACTGTAAAATTAGACTAAACCTTTCAAAATTATGATTTAATTGTTTCTAATTGAGTGAATAGAAATAAAACATGTCAAAATCATTTTGTTACTTTGATTAACAAAATAATTGAGTAAAAATATTTTTATTCTTCAATTGATCTCGCTTTATTATCTTTTCCAATAAACCTACCCTATTATCTTGATTGAATTTTTCGTGACGACGAGCACAATGATGAAAACTCCAACAAACTATCAATAACAAAGCTTGATGATGATCTTACCCAGACTCCTTCCTTCTAGCCTAATTTGTAGCTGCCAAATCCAATGAAGAAGTGTGTCCATTGTCCTAAACTAAACTTTATTACAAATGGGTATTGACTGATGGATTGCATTTTCAATGGGCTTGTGCAGAACATGATTGACACTATGATGTTGCAAAGAACTCATTTGAGGAGATCAGGAAGAGATCGATTGCTACAAGAGACGGATTGCATAGAGATGGTAAGAGTAGATGCCGTTTTGCTTTTTGAATTGTGATGGATTTGAATCCTGTAAAGTTAAGCACAATCCATAATATAATGGGTCATGTCATGTCGAAACCTCATCCATCAATTAAAAGATGGAGTCTGCCCAACACTAAGACTTGGGACATGCCTCTTTGGATTTTATGTTGGGTTAGCCTGTATGCTTTGTGGATTAGTCCACCAAAAAATTAATTGTTTTATGTATTTAAAACAGTTTTCCAAGCTAGTTTGCTGGTCTTTCATGCAACACAAAAAATTATGGGCCATGGCCCAGCTATGCTTTTTAAGCCTTGGGCTACCAAGTCTACATGATGCCATCATCACGCCAACGACTGTTATGGAGATATTTTTATATTATTACTAATAAAAACATAAATTTTAATTAAAAAAATAATTAAAAGATAAATATTTAATTGTTATAAATATAAAATTTATAATTTTAATAATCGATTATTTATATTTTTAATAAAAGTAAATAAACTTATATTTTTAATAATAAGTTTTTAACTAAAAATTCATAAGTTTGTTGTTATTGATAAGAATGAGTCTGAATTAAATTGGTTTAATTTTAAAAATTAATTTAATTCGATTTGATTCTTATAATAACCTGAATAATAATAAAAAAATAAAAAATAAAAAAATCAAACCAAAATCTCTAATTCCAAAAAATAAACTCATCACTCTCGTGGAAAAAAGAAACCAAAAAATCTCTCTCCTGTAAAAACCGCTATTATGAATATGGTATATATTTATTTTACCTTTTTTACATTTACTTCTTTGACTACAAATTTTCTATACAATTTTGGTTAATAATTAACATTTTCTAGTTTAGAAGTGATTGGGTTGTCTTCAAGTCACATATGTCTGTTTGGTTTTAATTTTCTCTTTTTGGTTTCGAAGAGGTTGGGTTTGAATTTGACAAATAAGTATGGAATTTTATTTGTCATTTGCTCAATTTAGTGATGACGTATCTACTATTATGTTCCTTCCTATCAAAGAAAAGAAAATATTTGTTGGTTCTTCCAAATTACAATCGGGATACATTATTGTGACAATTAAAGGATTTAGGTGGAGATACTAATAGATTTTAGCTTTGCCTCATCTTAAAGTTTAAGGGTATGTAGGATGTTTTGGATGGTTATCAAGGATCCTCTAAGGTAGATTTTAGCTTCACCTCATCTTAAGTTTAAGGGTATTATGACAACTTACACATTTTTATCTCAACTTAATTTGTTATATTACATTTAAATTTGAAACATGTTTGAATCTTCCGGAAAAAAAATTACAGGAAGATGATTCTTGCATATATACTACTATTTTGGAAAAACTTACGCATTTTTATCACAACTTAATTTGTTATAATACATTTAAATTTGAAACATGTTTGACTTTTTTGAAAAAAAAATTGCAGGAAGCTGAAAACAATGGTAATGGCCGAGCTCCTCATTCTGCCTAGAGAAATTATGATGACTTCAATGAGTATTTTTGGCAAGATATGTGAAATTTTATCTGTTACATAGAAGTTTGTACTATCCTAACAGCTGAATTTTTTTTCGTCCAGGTCACTTCATTGTTTTGGACTTAGTAACATGCAAGATCCATACTGCACGTTGTAGAAGAGAGGTATGCTTTTTACGTAACATAAGCTAGGGAATCTAGGAACCACTATGTGTGATATGATATTAACTTCTTCTTTCTGGAGATAAAAGCAATGAAGATAATGCATATAATTTAAGATGGGATTAATGGAATGTCAGCTACAAGATCAAACATGGTAGCACGGGACCGCCTCGGCACGTGAAGTAGGTTTTATATTGGTGCATGACATCTTTTAGCAAAAGTCATACCACATCATCAAATTCATTGGATCGGGATTCACCTGATTCAATCGTAGTTTAAAACAGTCTAATGACTTAAAACGCTTTTAAAACTTCATGTGGACTGGACAGGCCACTGGGTCTTAATCTGCCAGTTCTTGCAATCTATATAGATTTCCAATGCAGTAAACTAAGCAGTCACATGTAAAAAGATTGTTGGTTTAAAAGGAAGTCGTGATGTTTAATATTGCCAGAAGTTTTGGCATTTGCAAAAAGGTTGCGACTTTGGGAGGACTCACCAAGTATGTTGTATAGAACTAAGAACTACTGAAGAAGGAAACCTATAAAAGCAAGGGGACACAACTGTGGTTTGTCCGATGCTTTCCAGAATGTAGTTCAGCAGCAAGAGAAATTTTGGTTTCTTGACCGTGGATGTCCTAACCACATGACTAGAAACAGTAATATTTCTTGGACCTTGACTCTGATTCAAGAACACTGAATTTTACAAGGTAACCCTACATTATTCTTACTTATTTCAATATAACTAGAATTTTTAAACCAAAAAGAATTAAGCATTCTACAAAACAATAGAGAAATCCACCTTAAAATTAGAATTTTACCAAACTACTATGCTAACAAACATGATAAAGACATGCCTTCAACATATAAACTGTGATAGCTACTCGGCAGCCTTTTCCTAGTACAAATACTACTCCATTGTTCCAAGTTCTATGACTTTGGCTCTAGTCGTTAAAGATTGTGCCTATGATTAACATATCCTACTTTTAGGAGCCTAATACTAGTGTTCTTGTTATATTATCACATTCTTTCATCCATTATCTTGAATATTAACACAAATCTTTTATTGCATCGAAAGCTAGACGTTTTGTTATTATAAATTCCCTGCTGCTTACTCAATAAGACAAGCTGACACCAATATTAACATGTTCATCATATTACACTCATTTTAGAGTGCTCATTCATATTACGGTGGGAAATAAAATTTAATTCTATTCTTTCTTCTCCAATTTGGTCCAAGTAATTGGGTTAAGTGAGAAAGAACCACCCATATGAATTTTTAGGACTTAAAAATTTTTTTATTAGGATTTGTTTATTTTTTAAAAGAAGCTTGGGAATCATTTGTTTATATTTCCAGTATGTATTTTTGTGAAATGGTGATATGGTACTTCCAAAGATCCACTCTCACAAGCCTTTCATTCCATTTTTTATTTTCCATTAACTACAGTTCAATACAAAATGATGAGACTAGTCCTATATGTGCCACCAATTGCATCTTTACAGGTTTAAAACCAAAATTCTTTGAAAGCTATGGCACAAACATAATCATTTAACACAACCAGAAACTTCACTAAATCCACGAACAGAGTTTTGAATTATTTTTGTTTAGTTGTAACATTTGAAAACCCTAATGAGAGATGAGCAAGCTGGCATTTACTGAAAGTATTTCAAAATAATCATTGATCAGTACCTGGAAATGTTTTTTCTAAACTGGTATTTAAAGCAAAAAAATTACATTAGCTTAAAAAATTATGTTAGTTTGCCATAATAACATTATAGAGTAATTTGGCTATCCTTTATGTTATCTTGATAGAAGTTTCTCAAAAGAAAGTGATATTTGCATCTGGGCTTCATTGGCTTCTCTTTGTCAGATTGTATTGGATTTGTAGTTGATCTGATGTTTTTAAATGATTTTTCTTCTTTGCCTAATAATGAGTTGTGTTTGTATTTGATCAATTTTAATAGAAAGGATGAACAAAGATTAAAATCTTTCCACTTCATTTATATATTAAATGCATATACTGCAGCACTCTTTGTGCTTAACATTGGTTCTCCAAGTGGTTCATGTCCAACTTGGTTATAACAGATCTTTGCCTTGACTATTGTTGGACTCTGCATTTAATAGGTTTACTTTGCTTCATGAAAACAGAGCTAGGAAGACTCAGGAGAGCATTGACGCTTCCTTTTAACCCAAATAGCAAGTGTTGTGCTTGGCTTCTTTATCCTAGCAACTGCAGTAGTGGATCATATGTTTCAATTTTAGTTAAGCGCCTCAAATGTCATATGCTTGTCTTGGTATAATGACGGTCCTTCTTATGGCTCTCATCTGGCTATTCCCATAAAGATGACATTTCTCTAAAAGAGAACTAACATATCAAAGATATTTGACCAACCAATAGGGTCATTGGACTGTTCAAGTCCAGGAGGTAATACAGACAAATCAAATTCAGAACCTCTATTGGAGCCATCTTCCTCAACAATAGACGTAAGAGGCTTTCCCGGGAGCAATGATGTGTCAGACGTAAGAAGCTTTTGTGCTAATTATAAACTTGTCTCTTTTTGTTGCGACCAGGTCAAAAGCACTTCCTCGTACAATCTGGATGACTTAACATTATCTATCTAATGTTTGCTCCTGCCATTAGCAGTATTTCTTTTTGTTGCAACTACATTACTTGAAATCTACTACAGTGTTCAATTCTCTGTTATGATTCCAAGTGTCACTGAGCTTTTCAGCTCGAAGCATTTTGGTATAATCTATAACTTCATGTCATTAGGGAATTCTGTTAGTGCATATCTTTTCTCCTGCCTCCTAGTAGGGTCATATATGATAATGAGGCAGCAAAATAGCATGGAATTGATTTGCTCAATCCCAATGCATCTTGCTTGGATCACAATTGCTTCAGGATCGTCCTCTTGTTCTGGCTGGTGTTTGTGGTCTATAATCCATTTTGGGCATCATCTTGAATGTAAGAATAAGGCTTTTTTTTCAAACGCTTCATTGTAGGGGTTCCTTCAGGGCACCTTAAAGTTTAAATAATTGAGAAGATTGAAGTGGACCATGGAAGCTA
The DNA here is from genome assembly GCA_026122585.1 of Anacardium occidentale. Classification (NCBI taxonomy): domain Eukaryota; kingdom Viridiplantae; phylum Streptophyta; class Magnoliopsida; order Sapindales; family Anacardiaceae; genus Anacardium; species Anacardium occidentale. The sequence goes on from JAJEJH010000498.1 coordinate 152,838, forward strand.
CAAAACTTTTTTTCAACTATTTTTTCAGAGATGCTCTTCAACAGCTTCTTGTTCAATACTCAAGAACAAGACAAAGATGCATAGAAAAGAAAAAAATATTTGCGTGTAAAATGTAGCAGGTAAATTTCAAATTAAAATAAATAATTAATAGAAAATATATATATTTTAAAATTTCAAATGGGGTCAAATGATCCTATTGGTAACTATGAATATAATCATCCATGAAAGTAGTCACATTATTTTCATGAAAAATAATAAATCTATTATGATGATGCATTACTATTTAATTATATTATTTTTTCATTTAAAATTATTTAATCATATAATAATATTTTATTTTAATTGTATATAATATTTTATTCTCATAAATAATATAATAACAATAAATAGTCATTTTCAAACCCCCAGAATTTTAATATAAACTCATTCTTGAAACCCTAATTTTTATGAAAAAGGAATCCTTCTTGAAATCCTAAATTTTATTTTAAAATTTTTAATTTAGAATTCCTAGTGGTGGAATTGCTAAGGTTTATGAAGAAAGCCCCTTGGGAGAATCATTCCTCTGACCCTGATAATGGGCCATTTTTGGAAATGGGTCAATTTTGGAAACTTGGCAACTAACAAGGACAACTAAAATAGTAAAAATTGACCATGAGATATATTGCAAATCTAAAACGTAATCTGCGAACGAGGATTACCTTATAATTCGAAAGAAAAGCCCGACTCTCTCTTTACACATGGCTCCTAGTAAGACTAAGTTTGTCATGTGGTCTTGCTTTAAAACCATATTCTTATATATGAATTGAGTATTGATTCAATTAAAAAATATAATTGTTGTAATGATAGATTAAATAAATATTATAATAATATATTTTTATACATAATTATTATTGAATGATATGTGACATATATCCTTTATTTACTACATAAAATTTGATTTGAGTCTTAATTTGTAATATGTTATGTAATATAATCAAACATATTTGTTTGGTATTTTCTTTAGCATGCCACCATGGATTAATGTGGTTAATATGAATATTTACAGGGAACAATCCCCTGAACAGGCAGAACAAAATAAAACAAGTTTACAAATGACATGTCATCAACAAATGCCAACACACTTTCTCTCTTTCCATAATAAATAAATAAATAAAAACTCAGTCAATAGTACGAAGAAGCAAGTAAGCTCCTGACCAAGCATCAATGGTGAGCCTGAAAGCAGGAAGCAGACCACCGTGGGTGGGTCCAGGAGCAACAGTCTCATTTCAAATAGCTTCAGGGAATACATACAACATCCCTCTTCATTTCCACTATTTGAAATCAGTGTTGGATTATAGCCAACACCAACTCCCAGTGTTTGGTGCTGCTAATGATGTTGATGAATTTAATTTCCCAATTATGTAACCTACGAATTCAGTAAATTGCATACTCAGAAACAATCCTTTCACTTTGATTGAATTGAAAAAAAGTTTGATGTGATTTATTGTTAATTATTTTCACAGCACAATTTATCTTGATCTATCTTGATTCTAGTTCGTGTTTGTGGCCTAAAATTAATCTTCAACATCATCTTATCTATTAGAACAAGATAGATATACAAAAAAGAAAAGTATATGTGTATGTGAAATGTAAAAGGTTAAAAAATATCCTTAGCTATTTAGTTAGATATTTGTGAACTTAGAATCAGTTACTATTGCATAATATGGTTCTATAATAGTAAAAATTTGCATTGCTATATAATAAAAAGAAAGGATTTGGAGAGCATGCGCATTAGCTCACAACATTGAACCATGTGCATAACGTCCTAGAAATACATTTGACCACAGCTTAATCATAGCAATATGTATCTCTTTAATTTCAGACAACACTTGAGCTTGTAGGTTTCAATCTTGAAAAAGAGCTGCCCACTGCCCAAGTTTTCCTTGCTGCCGTTGTAGTCCGCATAAATCCTTGGGCTTGGAGGTCGTTTATGCCCAGATAACCTACGTAGGTCCATCAAAAGAACCAGAAGATCTTGAGCTCCTGCAAGTGAAGAGCAATCTCTCCTGCATGTTACTATCCAGAAGCCCAGACAACTTCAAGCTTCTATTAACTGTATCATAAGCATATCTAGATTGGACCGTAAGGATCAAACAACAGTATTAACAATACGTAACACTTTCACTTACCTGAACCAATTTATTTTCAACCAAGCATGTAAGTAGAATCAGTTTTAAGGGTTAAGCAGTATGCCTTAACTACTAATGTCTCTTGTAATGAAAAGCTACAAAATATATGTTGCCTTTTCAGTTAGCAAAAGATAATCCCATCTCATGGTGATGTCTGCCAATGAGCCCCTTAGAACTGACATACCTAACTTTATACAAACAACAATGCAAAAAATAAAAATGAGAAGAATGTAAATGTAAATGAAAATATATATAATAATATCAAAATAGTAATTCCATCTCAATTAAAGTACAAAATAAAACATAAAAAATAATCCTCTCAGTACTGTAATTTCAATTGATTCAATGTTAATTATACAACCAGCTTCCAAAAGATTGTGCCAATGGCTTGAGGGCTGAAAAAGATCAAGACATCCAACTAAACTAATTGAAAAAAAGGTTTTCAAATTCTTTCTAGTAACAAAGTAATGAAGTGTGGATGATAACACCCTCTAAAAAAAAACCACACATATCACATGTATCACAATTCCATCTTGGAGGAGCAGTTATGTTACAATAGTATTTTGATAAATTATAAATGAATCATATTTACAGAAGTTCATGCTTACAAAATTTCATTCAACACTATTGTTCTAAATTTCTGTAATGAAAACGCTAAGCCTTATATATATATAAATTACATTCTATAAGAAATAAATTTAGTTAAACCTATAAACAGAAATACAATGAAATAGATCGATACCACCCACTAAGAATTGGCATGCCCTACAATAACACTAACTAAATATTAACAACAGAATGCAGGACAAAGAAATAAATATGATGGTAAGATAGGTAGCTCTTAAACCTACATGTATTATCACTTGCTTATTAAGCACAACTGCTGATTGACAGGATGCCCCGGTAGGAAGCAACAAACAACTTGGTAAATCCTGAAACTCAATGTAAGCAACAAAACACAATAAAATTAGCTGTCCAAGTGAGTTGCCAACATTTTCTTTAATTGCATTTTCAACGCAATATTTCCTTAAACGCAACATAAAAATTTCTTAAGTTACCAATAATGTAATCCAGAACAATGACCAGAAAACAGTTTACTAGAAACAAACTGATTCCTCATTCAACTAATCCAAATACTAAAAAGACAATAACTCAATCATGTCAATAATTGAAGTAACTTACATGTGCACTAATTCACATTCAAGGGCATCTTTTTAATTTATATTTTGAATTAATTTGGGGGAATTGGAAAAATCAACAAAGTAACAAAGTTAGAATGAAATATGTATCTACTCTAATATAAGTGTCCAAGACAGCTAAGAAAGAACAAATAATTCTGTACTTAATAATGATGAAATGGGCATAATGTAATTTAATTAGCCACTTGTTACAGAAATTAAGAGCTTAACTCTTGATCTGTAGCAAACCCAAACCATTAAACAATGTAATCTACAATGACAGATAAAACAAACTTTTCACATGCAAACACTATCATATGTTTATTAACTTAATAACCAAATTTTGACTGTTAAAATTGTAAATTCTTAACAACACCTGACAAAAACAAATATTATACATTCCAAAGTGATTTACATAGTCAAATAAAATAAATCAAGTGACCAAAAGCTATTCTCATACTCAATAACATCAACAATTAAAAAAAAAAAAACAAGATCATAAGAACAATCGAACATCTCACACTAATTTTTACAAACACCTAATAAGCACAAATAATCAAAACTCAAACAATAATATCAACAATTCTAACAATCAACCCGTAAATTAAAATCAACTAAACAATTTAATTACCAAATTAAAAAAACCAAAAAAAATGAATAAATGAATTAACAAATTAAAAATTAGAGAGCAAAGAATAATCTCACGGTTATTAGAGAGCAAAAATTTGTGGAAGAATTGAGAGTGGCAAAAATTTGTAGAAGGACCAGAGAGAAGTTAATGGAATTGGATAAGATCCCAAAATACTTGACAATGAAGAATTTTGGGGAAGCGAAGAACCGGAGAGAAGTGAAGTTAATGGAACCGGAGAATAATATCAGTTTGACAAAGAAGAAGTCCACGTACTCTCCATGCAGGCCCTACTTAAAAAATCAGATCCTATTTTAAGACAGCATATTCAGAGGGTATATGTATTTATATTTGTTCATTCTTTTGTTTATTTCATTTCTTCGGCATTTTGATAGGTGGTGATTTCTACAGATGCTTGATTCGATTCCTAATAAAAACACTCATCTGAGCGACTTTTACTGCTAAAGGTAGTCCACTAAATCAAGCTTATTTGAATAGCTCTTTACTTTTCCAAAATTTTACTCAACAACCAAACAGAGCAATAAGTTCAATCAGATTCATTAATATAACTTTCACCATCAAATTCATCTCATTAAAATACCAAAACTTAAATAAAAATTATATTCATGTCTTCGAAATTTAATAAATTCTTTAAGACTAAGCTCCTAGAAAGCAAATTCAACCACCACTCAAATCCTAAACCAATTAAACTTAAATTTCCAGTAATCACAACCAAAAAAGAAACACAAGATAAAAGCTCTTACTTTCCCAAGAACAAAAGAAGAAATTCGAGCTCCATCCAAAAAAAAAAAAAAGAAACCAAACCTGCTGACGACTGGGGAACTCCTTATCGGCCTCCTCCACAAACTCGTAATCATTGTCATCGTCGTCCTCATCCTCATTATCGCATCCATCACCATTAGTTGCATCGTTGTTGTCGTAGTAGTCATTGTCATCATCTGTGGCCTCACCGTTGTAGAAATCGTCGTCCTCAGAGTCCATGGCGAGCAGAGGATCGGATAAAACCCTAGATAAATAATGCAAAGCGAGTGTTTGGATGGCGAGAAAAGCAGAAGGAAAAGAAAAAAAAAATAAGAAAATGGCACGTTTGTCTAAAAAAATTAGAAGGGGTTTATTATTATTTTTTTATAATTAAAAAACAACTTTCTTTGTTTCAGAATTAAGTGTCTCGAGTGTGGGGGGGCTTAGTTGGGGGATTTTAAATCAGATCAACTTGAGTTTACATCCAAAATAGTCTAATTAACTTTGAGTCTGACATGACCCACTTCTGTATTTGATTTTAATAATTTTTTTTTGATATAATTTAAATCTAGATATGAATTATATTTGTATTGGATTGGATTATTATCGGCTTTGGAATCAAATGAAATCAATTTCTCTTTAATTTGAATTTGATTTAGTTTCAAAAATACTTTGACTTTTTTAATTCAAATTTTAGTCCAATTAAATCGAATTAAATCAATTTTCAAACTTGTTTCTTAACTTTTTTATTCGATACATTTGTTCAATGAGTAGAAAATCAGTTAGTCAATACGTAAATTATTTAATATGGCATAGAAGAAAGGTTGGTATATTTATGATTTTTTTATGAAAACTAGTTAATTCTTTTCGAGATTTATTTAAAAAAAGGGCAAAATATCAACTAACCAACAAATAAATTATTTAATATGTTGTGGAAAAAATAATGTTCTTATATTTTATTTCAACAAGACAACTCAAAACACATTAATTTTTTGTACTCAAGCATAACATCATTATATTTTATTTTTTTATTAAAAAAATTTTTGTTCAATTATAAAATAATTACATTTATTATATTATCTATAATAAAATAAATTTACCAATCTGGGTTCCGATAGTTTCATTTTTAAAAATTTTAAATTTTTTATTTAAAGATCTATTAATATTTTTAAAAAAATTAGGAATCATTTATTTATGTTTTTATTTTCTTTATTTGTGCACAAACATTTGTGAAATCAATTTCGGTGTAAAGTTGAAATATTTGTAATTTTGCCCTTGTTTCTGTAGCAATTGTTGTTTTTCAAGCTTATGATATCTCTTTACTAGCAACATCAAGCGAGGAAGTTAGAGGTTTGATAACATAAAAAACCATAAGAGATAACACCTACTATTAAAGAATCATCTGCTTAGTTATTCTTGTAATTTATATTTTGATAAATGAACTCAAAGAAGTAATACTGCAATATTTTTTAATTGACAAAATTAACCTTGAAAATAATTATTTAACATTATAACATCTCTCAAATGTAACATATTTCACCTGACAAACTATTATTTGATAATGCAAGATGTTGTAATAACGAACAACCCATAGTCATTTCACGAGGTATTTGTCCAATTAATAAATTATTGGACAAGTCCAATGTATCTAATGATTTCATGTCACCAAATGATGAAGGCATGCTACCATTCAAAGCATTTCTAGACATGTTTAAATGACTTAGCCTTGGTAGATAAACTCCAATTTCTGTTGGAATATGCCCATGGAAGGAATTGATGGAGATATCTAATTTCTCAAAAAACATGTGAGGATGAATTGGTAATTGCAAAGGACCTGAAAGAGAATTATTAATAAGATAAAGTATTTCTAGATTGGTGTTGTTATTTAACAACCAAACCGGAAACTCTCCTTTCAAATTAAGGTCGAATAGATAAACTTTTTCTAAGTCATGCTGATTGTAGAGGAATTTGGGAAATGAATCATTGAGTGATTCTGGAGATAAACTTTTATATCCATATGTACTTAATGCGATGGCCTGTAACTGAAATTTTGGGGTCAAATATTGTGACTCACTGCCTACATATATCTCATTGTTGTCACCATAGAAGGTCTTGAGTTTTGAGTGGTTAAAAAATGGTTCAAGGGAAATTGGAATTTGGAAATGATTGTTTGAAAGTCCTAAGTACTTGATGGATGTGAGCACCTTAAGAGGAGACGAAGATATGTCTCCTGTAAATTGATTTGATGAGATATCAAATACTTGAAGGGAAGTCAAGTTTGCAAGGCACCAAGGCAGGTTACCCCCCAAACCACTGTATTCAATATGTAAGTACTGGAGTTGAAGAAACTTACAAACTCCTGAAATAAAAAATTTTATAATGGAATTATAATTATGAAATTAATTTAACAATTAATCAATATGCTCAATTCTTATTCTACTGCACCAATAATTTTTGGTTGAATTGCAAGCTAAAACTTTATTAAACTTGTAAAAGGAGAAAGAGAAGTATTAACCTTGTTCAAGAAAAGATCCATTAAACATCCCAAAATAGGTGCTGTCAATGTCCAAAGTTTTCAAATTCTTGAAAGTGGGCAAATCTGCAGACATTAATAAAAATTAATATTATCCTTAATTTGTGGAGCATTATTAATAGGTTATGCTTGATTGGATGGGAAACTAAAAACTACTTAATGTTGTAAGGAAAGAGAAATACTAATCTTGTTTAATTAAGGTGTTTATGAGATTGTTTTTATAAAACTCTAAAAGACTTAAGGGAATTACATGATGCATCTGTATTATAAAAAAGTTCTTAAAAGTAATTACATTCATGTCCACATCTTTCAAACTCTTGAACTCTAACAAAACTACAAACATAGTCCATTTTATATAATATTAATTGATAATTAATTATCTAATGTTATACCAATTTTCAATAAAACAATTAAATCAACATAAAAGGAAACTGAAAAATTACTAACCTTCATTTAAATTATAATTAAACAATTAATAAATAATAGTAGACAATAAATTAATTGAAAATTGATAAAATTTATCAAATAAATAAGACGTATCATAAACATTAATCTAAATTACTGTTCAATTATGTTGAATAAAATAAATTATTAAAAAAGAAGGTCTAATCAAACCAATATTGGACTATGAGATATGAATTATCTATGAGACTAGAGTTAATCTATTTAGTTGAACACTAATTTTGAGTGTCGCAAACCGGTTAACTAATATGCTAAATTAGAAATTGTCATCTCTATTAATATTATAAATTATAATAATATAAATATTATTTTGAAAATTATAATAAAAACAATTAATAAATTAATGTATTATGAAATTTGTATAAATAATTTGTTTATGTAAGTATTAATATTCCAAATTAATATTTAAAAGATTTTCATTTTAATTTTAAGCATAGGCCATAAATAAAACATGTCTTAATTTATTCAAAAAAACATAATATAGTAGAAGCAATTATTTATAAATATGTTCTAACATTGATTAAATAAAATGTCATTAATGTCACTATCTTATATTTCAATCGACTCTAGAGAAGTTATCCTTCAAACATTTGAAGAAAGTTGTTTTGAATAATAAAACGAACGATTATTAAACTTGTTAAATTCTTGAATGTAAGCAATTCTGTACATAAAAACAAAAATATGTGTAAAGGAAATAAATAGGATATTTCATAAACTAATTGTATACATGAATATGGTCACCCTAAAAATTTATAAAGTGTTGCTCATTATTGTTGCTTCTTATAATTTCAAAATAATTGTATTATAATATAATCATAAATTAATGGTATTACAAGTTAAAATAAAATAAAATTTTAGTTAAAATGATAAAAATTAATTGATATTTTATCTAATAATTAAATTGAAAATTAAACTTTAATTTTTTTTTCTTCTTGGGAGATTATCAATTTAAGAAAACTAATTTTACTAACAATAGTAAAAGACCGGAAGTTATAAAATTTATTTTAAAAGAAAATAAGGAAAACACCGGATGTTATAAAAGGGCCACTTGACATCTTAATCCTTTTAAAATTAACTGTGTACGATGGCATTTACTGCAATACTATTATTATTTAAAGGCCAAAAGACTTATTTACATTTAAGACTTGCTAAAATAATAACATTTTTTTGCTTAGGTTTGTAAAAGTCAAATTTTTTATAAAATTATTAAAAAACAAAAATATCTTTAAATTAAATAATATTTTATCCTAAACTTTTATTAAATATTTTTTATTTTAATTTATAATAATTAAAATTAAAAATAAGAAAAATATTATTGGCATAAATATTTCAATGATTTCAGTAAGATTAAATAAAGTTTTTTTTTTTTTCAATTAGTGTAAAATATAAAATATACAATTAAAGAATCAATATTCTCACCAAATTCTTTATTATAAAATAGAATTCAATGTATTAATAATATAAATGTTATTTTGAAAATTATAATCAAACAATTCATAAATAAGAAATACTTTAATTTATTCAAAAAACATAATATAAGAAAAGCAATTATTTGTAAATATGTTCTAACCTTTGTCAAACAGATTGTCGTTGAGGTTACTCTCCGAAATTTGAATAGACTCAAGAGAAGTCATTCTTCCAAGCATTTGAAGAAAGTTGTTTTGAATAATAGTACCAATGATTTCTAATCTTATCAAATTTTTGAATGTAGGCAATTCTATACATAAAGATAAAAATATGTGTAAAGGAAATAGAAAAGACATTCCATAATCTAATTGTATATATGAATGTGGTTACCCCAAAAGTTTATCAAGTATTTTTCATATTATTGTAGGTTTTAATAATAATTTCAAAATAATTGTATTATAATCATAAATTAAATGTATTATAGACCAAAATAAATTTAAAATTTTAACAACTTATAGTTAAAATAATAAAAACTAACATTCTCACCAAATCCTTTATCATAAAACAGAATTCAATGTTTTTTATTTTATTTTGTTGAAAAGACCGAACAAATTTTAACAAAGTTGTTAAGTGTGAAAGCTAACATTCAAAAGACGGTGAGTTTGGGAGTTTTATGAAACCATGCATAGGAGGAAAAAGGTGGTGTAATGTCGATTTGATTCATTTGTAGACCATTGTTTCCCAAAAAGGAATTGATTGGTCATTAATTAACGTTGTAAGGAAAGATAAGTATTTACCTTGCTTAACTGATTTGCTTGTGAGATTACAATCATAAAGCCACAAAGATTCAAGAGAATTGCGTGATCCATTCAATATCATAAGGAAGTTTTTGAGACTAATTCCACCCATTTGCACATCTTTCAAACTCTTGAACATAGGCAAAACTGGAAAAATAAACCATCTTATTTCTTATTAATTGGCAATTAATTATTTAATGTCATTCTAATTTTTAATAAAATAATTCAATCAACATAGAAGAAGAGTGAAAAACAATTAATAAATAACAGCAGACAATAAATTAATGTATTAAGAAATTTGTATAAATAATTTGTTTGTGTGAGTAATAAGAAATTTGTATAAATAATTAGGCGTAGGTCATGAATAAGAAATGTCTTGGAGATGAAGTGATTACAAATTTCTTAATTAAAAAATAAATTTTGTTCTTAAAGATTAGTAAATGAAAATAATTAGGAAATGTAATTGTGAAATTTAATAATTAATCACTATGATTAATTATTATTGTAGTACACAAATCTTTATTGGAGACTACAATCTTTTAATAAGAAAATCTTCAATATATATATCTTTTTAATACAATTTATTATGTATATGTATGTGTTATTAAAAACTTGGTTATTTTAAATTGTAATATAGAAAAGAAAAAAAAAAAACATTTCCTTAACAATTACCTAGTCAATAGATATAAATATAAGTTCTACTAGCAGGTTTTGGTCGAATTGCAAGCAAACACCTAATTACAGTTGTAAAAGAGAAAGAGAAGTATTAACCTTGCTCAATAAACAAATTTGTTGAACTTGTTTCAGTCAACCATAAAGTCTGAAGGGAATTAAACGATCCATTTAACATCCGAAAAAAATTGTTGTCAAGATGAGTCCAACTAATGTCCAAAATTTTCAACTTGTTGAAAGTGGGGAAATCTGTAAACATTAACAATCGAAAATAATCATTTGGTGAATGTTATTGAATACTATAATATTATTTTTATTAAAGTAGAGTGCATATGAACCATCTTTTATTAGTGTGTTGTAATAAGAATTACTACCAGAATTCTAATTAAAATAGTGTATCGTAAAGCCACGAAATCTAACAAAAGGAAAATCAAAGGTAATTGAAATGTCCCAAACCAATTGACTCAAATTCTAAAGTACGAATTTTACCATTCATTTATATTATAAATGACAATATTAACGTGATTTTTAAAATTATAATAAATTAATAAATGAATAATACTAGACAATAATATTACCATTATTAATATTACAAATAATATTAATAATATAAATGTTATTTTGAAAATTATAGTCAAACAATTCATAAATAAAAAATATCTTAATTTATTCCAAAAACATAATATAAGAGAAACAATTATTTGTAAATATGTTATAGTTTTGATCAAATATATAAAGTATTATTGATGTTACTATCCCAAATTTGAATAAACTCATGAAGAGTCATTTCTCCAACTATTTAAAGAAAGTTATTTTGAATAATAATACTTCCGATTACTAAACTTGTCAAATTTTAAAATATAGACAATTCTATACGTAAAGACAAAATTATGTGTAAAGGAAATAAAAAAGGCATTCCATAAACTAATTGTATGTATGAATATCGTCACCCCAAAAGTTTATCAAGTATTTTTCATATTATTGTAGGTTCTAATAATAATTTCAGAATAATTTTAAAAATTATAATCAAACTAATAATAAACAATACTAGACAATAAAGTAATTTGTATAAATAATTTGTTTATGTAAGTATTAATATTCCAAATTAATATTTAAAAGATTTTCATTTTAATTTTAAGCATAGACCATAAATAACATTACCTCTGATATTTAAACTTGTCAAATTCTTGAATATAGGTAATTCTACACATAAAGACAAAAATATATATATAAAAACAAAGAAGACATTCATAAACTGATTGTAAATATGAATATGGTCAACCTAACAATTCATCAAGTATTTTTCATATTATTGTAAGTTCTAATAATAATTTCAAAATAATAGCATTATCATATAATTATATATTAAAGGTTAAAATAAAATAAAATTTTAGTTAAAAGATAAAAACTAATTGATAGTTTACTAATAATTCAATTAAATTAAATTGAAAATAAGACCATAAGTTATCAAATTTATTTTGAAAGAAAATAAGGAAAAGACAATAAATTATAACACTAGTTAAAAAGACCACTTAACATCTTAATTCTTTTAAAAATTTTAAAGGTCAAAAGACTTATTTACATTTAAGGCTTGCTAAAATAATAAAATTTTTCTTCTTAAATTTGCAAAAATCAAATTTTTTATAAAATTATTAAAAAACAAAAATACCTTTAAATTAAATAATATTTTATCCTTAAAATTTTATTAAATATTTTTTTACTTTAATTTATATCAATTAAAATTAAAAATAATAAAAAAAATTTATTGGCATAAATATTTCAATGATTTCAATAAGATTAAATAAAGTTTTTTTCAGTTTAATTAGTGTAAAATATAAAATGTACAATTAAAGAATCCATAAATCTATCCTTTTCACCAAATCCTTTATTATAAAACCGAATTCAATGTATTAATAATATAAATGTTATTTTGAAAATTATAATCAAACAATTCATAAATAAGAAATATCTTAATTCATTCAAAAAACATAATATAAGAAAAACAATTATTTGTAAATATGTTCTAACATTGATCAAACAGAGAGTCGTTGAGGTTACTATCCCAAATTTCAATAGACTCAAGAGAAGTCATTGCTCGAAGCATTTGAAGAAAATTGTTTTGAATAGCAGTATCACTGATTTCTAATCTTGTTAAATTCTTGAATGTAGACAATTCTATACATAAAGACAAAAATATGTGTAAAGAAAATAGATAAAGCATTCCATAAACTAATTGTATATATGAATGTGGTCACTCCAAAAATTATATATTAAAGGTTAAAATAAAATAAAATTTTAGTTAAAATAATAAAAACTAATTGATAGCTTACTAATAATTAAATTGAAAATTAAACTTTTATTTCTTTTTCTTCTTGGAAGATTATTAATTTAGGAAAACTAATTTTACAAACGATAGTAAAAGACCGTAAGTTATCAAATTTATTTTGAAAAAAAAAAAAAGGAAAAGACAGTAAGTTATAGCACTAGTTTAAAAAGACCACTTAACATCTTAATTCTTTTAAAATTAACAGTGTGATGGCATTTACTGTAATAACATTATTATTTAAAGGTCAAAAGACTTATTTACATTTAAGGCTTGCTAAAATAATAAAATTTTTCTTCTTAAGTTTGGAAAAATCAAATTTTTTATAAAATTATTAAAAAACAAAAATATCTTTAAATTAAATAATATTTTATTCTTAAAATTTTATTAAATATTTTTTATTTTAATTTATATCAATTAAAATTAAAAATAAAAAATATTATTAGCATAAATATTTCAATGATTTCAGTTAGATTAAATAAATTTTTTTCAGTTTAATTAGTGTAAAATATAAAATGTACAATTAAAGAATCCATAAATCTATCATTCTCACCAAATCCTTTATTATAAAACTGAATTTAATGTATTAATAATATAAATGTTATTTTGAAAATTATAATCAAACAATTCATAAATAAGAAATATCTTAATTTATTAAAAAAACATAATTTAAGAAAAACAATTATTTATAAATATGTTCTAACTTTTGTCAAACAGATCGTTGTTGAGGTTGCTACTAATTTCTAATATTGTCAAATTCTTGAATGTAGGCAATTCTACACATAAAGACAAAAATATGTATAAAGTTTATCGAGTATTTTTCATATTATTATAGGTTCTAATAATAATTTCAAAATAATTGTATTATAATCATAAATTAAATGTATTATAGACTAAAATAAATTTAAAATTTTAACAACTTATAGATAAAATAATAAAAACTAACTAATATTTTTATCTAATAGTTAAAATGGTTCAAAATTAATTTACTTTAATACCCTTGTTAGCGACTATTTTAACATGTCTGACTTAAAAATAATTTCAACTTAATTGGTATGAAATATAAAATGTACAATTAAAGAATCTGTGAATCATTCTCACCAAATCTGTTATTATAAAACAGAATTCAATGTTTTTTATTTTATTTTGTTGAAAAGACCGAACAAGTTTTAACAAAGTTACTAAGTGTGAAAGCTAACATTCAAAATGTTAGCAAGTTTGGGAGTTGAATGAAACAGTGCATAAAAGGAAAAAGGTGGTGTAGTGTCCATTTGATTCATTTGTGGAACATTGTTTTCCAAAAAGGAATTGATTGGTCATTAACTAATATTGTAAGAAAGGACAAGTATTTACCTGATTTGCCTGTGAGATTACAATCATAAAGCGTCAAAGATTCAAGAGAATTGCGTGATTCATTCAATATCATAGGGAAGTTTTTTAGACTAATTCCATCCATTTGCACATCTTTCAAACTCTTGAACATAGGCAGAACTGAAAAAATAAACCATCTTATTTCTTATTAATTGGCAATTAATTACTTGATGTCATTCCAATTTTTAATAAAATAATTAAATCAATATAGAAGAAGAGTGAAAAACTTACTAACCTTCATTTAAATTACATTCAAGCAATTGATAAATAATACTAGATAATAAATTAATGTATTAAGAAATTTGTATAAATAATTTGTTTATATAAGTAACAATATTCAAAATTAATATTTAAAAGTTTTCTATTTTAAGTTTATGCATAGGTCATAAATAAGAAATATTTTAATATTTAAAAAAAAAACGTAATATGAGAAAAGTTAAGTATAAGACACCAAATTTCTGAAATTAAAAAAAATTATATATATGTATGTGTTTTCTTAAAAATCATTTATTTAAAATGTAATACAGAAAAAAGCTCTTCCTTAGCAACTGCACTAGTAAGTACATATATACAACAATTGTAGAATTACATAAATTCATCACTAAACATGTAGACTTTTTTCATATGTATTTAAAATTTCTGTCTGTTATATAATTATAAAAAGATACTGTATAATCAACAAATAATTTAATATTTTTCATACATTATAAATTTTTAAATTAATATTTACGATTTTATTTTATCCCAATAGTTTATAATTTTTAGATTTTGATTGAATTGCAAGCAAGAAGTTAATTAAACATGTAAAGGAGAAAGAGAAGTATAAACCTTGCTCAAGAAACCTATTTGTTAAACTAGTTTCAATCAACCATAAAGTCTGAAGGGAATTAAATGATCCATTGAGCATCCAAAAAAAGTTGTTGTCAATATGAGTGCTTTCAATGTCCAAGATTTTCAAATTTTTGAAACTTGGCAAATCTGCAAACATTAATAATCAAAATTAGTTATTTGGTGAATGTTATTATATATGTGAATGTTATTTTTAAATATGGGATTTTAAACTAGAAATTTTATCATTTATTAATATTATAAATGATAATATTAATGTTATTTTTAAAATTATAATAAAATAATAAATGTAATATAGTATAGAAATTTGAATAATTAATTTGCTTACGTAAATAACATCATTTAAAATTAATAATTAAAATTTTTTTCATTTTAAGTTTAGGCGTAAAGCATTTGATATGGTAATAGGAGCAATTTGATTTATTAATCAAGTTTATTCGTAAGTAATAATTTATGTTAAGGAGATTATTAATTGAGGACAACTTTTTTTGGAAACAATGTAAAAGACCCTAACTCATAAAACTTATATAAATGGAAACGTCATTTAACACCTAAATTTTGTTAGAATTAACCCTTTTGATGACATTTACTGAAACACCCTTGTCAATGACTATTTTAATTACGCATTTAACATTAAAATGTCTACTTGAAAATAATTTCTATTGTTTTTAGTTTAATATGTGAAAAATATAATATGGTACATTTAAAAAAAATCTAAATCAATTTTCAATTTATTCCTTTATTATAAATAAAAATTCAATTTTTTTCATTTATTTCTGTTGAAAAAACGAAACAATATTTACCAAAATAATTTAATTTTCTTTTTTGTTGGGCAATATTAATGTACTTACCATGATTAGGAAGTCTTCCACTAATGTTACAATCCAAGAGTCTAAAATCTTCAAGGGATGACAATGAGCCCAATGTCTGTAAGAGACTGCTTGCATCACTAATACTCATAGTCTCAAGATAAAAGGAATATAACTTCCTTAAACCTTTATCTCCTGTGTATATGTTAAAAGATTCAAACACAACTATTTTTAATGTTTTCTCATAAAAAAAAAAAAATCTTTAATTTTATTTGATTTAAGGCACAAGAATATATTTATAATAGAAATACTACTTTAAAATCGAAAAGAGGAGAAATACCTTTTGAAAATACAATTTTGTTAATCTCATCTCCCCCCATGGATAATATCTCTAAGTTGCTCAAAGAGATCAATTCTAAGAATAGTTAAAACAAGAGTGAATTAAAATAATAAGTATTCAATATACAAATCTTTCAAACTCCCTAAGAAAGAAAGAGAGAATATACAACACTTATGGACAATCCTTATATTATTTATAAATATTTCCATTAAAGATAAAAGACTATTATTTTTAATTTTTTTAATGATAAAATTCTTTTTATTAGAATAATTTTAAATTATATTTTCAAATTGGCCAATGACATTTTTTCAAATTGACAAAGCAAAAGAAAGGCCAAACTTACCTTGTAGATCAAATGTTCCTTTCAATCCAATGTCAACAATATCTAGTTTTTTTAATGAAGAGAGAGTAGACACATATGATACTATGCTATGATTGAAAGTGTTACCGCTTAAACTAAGATACTCCAAGTTGTTCAGCTTTGAAACTGAAAAATAGTCCAAATGTATGAATTGTAATTATAATAATAATAATAATAATAATAATAACAATACAACAACAACAGTTATATATAATTAACAATTATATATGAAATGGAACAATACCATTAAAATGGTTTAGTTCTTTAAATTGATTATAAGCTAAACTTAAATTCTTGAGAGATGAATGCTCGCTCAAAGCGGATAAAATACGACTGTCATTAAGCATATTGTAATTGATGTAAAGACCCTTGAGATTGTTCAAATGTGATAATCTTTCAAAACTTGTAAAACAAATCTTATTAATAAATTAAATTTAATAAAGTAAAATCAGCATACTTTAAAATCAATTTATTATAAGGATGAATAGTAAAATACCTTCATTCTCAATACAACCGGCTATAAGATTGCCACTTAAATCAAGTGTTTCCAATTCTTGGAAGGGAGAAAACAAAGAAACATTTAGGTTCCACTCTCTTAATTCCCATTTTCTTATATCTGATAGATCAAGACCTATCACTCTGCCTGTTGCATTGCTACATTGAACACTAGTCCATTGACAACAATCTAATGAATTTCTATCTCCTTCAACCCAATCTTGAAGTTGGTAAGGATCGTTGAAAGACTGCTTAAGTTGCAAGAGAGCAAATCTCTCTTGCTCCAAGCAACTCTCAATTCTCCATTTTCCAGATGAAATAAACATAAACATCAATATCAATCACACCCTCACACATTTTAACTTCATCTCTCAATAATAATACACTAATCTCTTTGCTTTTGTGACTACCAAGAGATTGGCTTTGGGTATTTATAATATGGAGACATGTTGAATGTCTTTTTCAACTTATTTTTTTTTTTTTTTTTTTATTTCCTCTTTCATAGTTGTTATATTTATTCTTTGTTTAATTTTATTCATGAGACCAAATAACATGATTTTAAACTTGACTTATAAGTATACATTTTAGTATTATCTTCCTCGAAATTCAAATTGAATAACATTGTTGACAAACTAATGATAATAAGTCATTAATGTCAGAGTCATAGTTTTCTTTTCCAATGGGCCAAAAAGTCAATTAGTCAACACAAATAATTTACTTTGCCGTGTAAAAAGGGTTGGAATTATTTATGATAATAATTTACTTGTTTAAAACTTGATGTACACGACAAGATTTTCTTTCCCCTCTATTGGTTTGTTTTTCATAAACTCAATGTATAAGACTTGCACATCTGGGCATTTTCTTCTAACTATTTAAAGGCCACCCACCCATGGTTCCATGAATTGACCAATTTTCAATCTTTGTATTTGAAAAAGATAAACTATTTTTTTACCTATTTATTAAAATTTTTTAAAAAAATTTTATAATTTTTTATAAAATTATTGAAAAGACAAAAATAAACTCTCAAGCTAAATAAGACTTTACTCATAAAATTTTATTATATTTTTTACCTATAATTTACTTTAAATTCAATTAAAATAATAAAAAAAAATTTACATTTAATTGTTGCCAACAACATTCGGGCCTAGTGCATGTGATTCTACTTGAGAATCGCACTAATTTAGTGTGATTCAACTTAATATCCTTTTTTTTCCCCTCTTCCATGGTCATTATATATTTTATTAATTTTTTATTAACAAAAAATAATAATACATTAATTAGATATTTGGTATCAATCATTTGGAAAACCTTACAATAACTTTAAGAAATATATCTTTAGTTCTGCTTATGCTTTCTTTGTGAACTTTGTAAATAAAGCGATCAATTTTATGAAACCAAATATCACGGTTTTAGACTTGACTTATTTATGCAACTTGAAGTTCAAGTTGGTACATTCACTTTCCACACTTCTATTAGCATTAATCAAACAACTATCTTAATCCCACATTTCCCACGGCATTGAATAGTTAAACACAAGTAAGAGAGATTGAAAATGAGATTTTTAGGAATTATCTTTTCACATTATATTTTTATTATAAAAGTAAGGGTGAGAACAATTTTGTATATTAATAACCTATAAATTAATTAAAAATGTTAGTCTTCTTGACAAAGAAATGATTGAAACATCATGTGTCTTTCCATAGTTTATTTTTCCAATGGGGCAAAAAAGTCAATTAGTCAACACATTATTTAATATCCCTTTACAACTTGTACATTCACACAAAGACAAACACAAATTAATATAATTTCCACAAATTTTTTTCCAATGGGGTCAAGAAGTCAACACATAAATTCTTCAAAGTATGAGGAAGTCATGGAAGAACAGTTGGAAAAACCAATCATCACGGCTCAAATCCATATCACAAAGAGCACAAGATTTTTATATTATTTTATCTTTATTTTTTTCTTTTAATTATCTAAACTAAATAAAGATTAATAAAAATTATTCAAACTCTAAAATTAGACTAAAACATTCAAAATTGTGAGTTTGTTGTTTATGATTAAATGGATATGAATAACATCGGACCAAATCTTTTTTGTTACTTTAATTAACAAAACGATCAAGCGAAAATATTTTCACTCTTCTACCGATCTCACTCTAAAATCTCTTTCGCTAAACCTGTCCTAGCACCCTAATTAAATTTACCACGACTATGAGTAAAATGTCAAATACTCCAACAAAGTATCAATAAGGAAATTTGATGAAGATCCTGCCCAGACTCCTTCCTTTTAGCCTAATTCATAGCTGCCAAATCCAATGAAAAAAGTGGGCTTGAAGTTGCATAAATCAAGCCTAGTTTATTAGGTTCATTTTACAAGTCTGAATGTAAGCGTAAGAGGGCAAATAGAATTAGGTGGTGATGGTTGATGGCATGACGTTAAACACAGCGACGTGTTGGGTCAGGCCAAGTGATCCAAAATTAAGAATAGTCTGTAATGTCATGGACCTTATCATGTCAAAGCCTCATCAATCCTTTAAAAGATGGACTCTGCCTCATGACTAAGGTGTGGAATGTGACACTACAAAAAATTGTTTTTAGCATCGAACCAAATCCAATACTAAATAAAATTGGAGTAACATCAAAAAAATATAAGCATCGGATTTATGTCGGATAATTTCGCATTGACAAAATTTTGATGTTAACTAACATCGGAATTTATTTCAATACTAATTTGATTCTAATTAAAATCAAAAATATATTCGATGCTAATTAACATTGAAATTTTGTATTGGATTAAATTTGACATAACATTATAGTCAAATTTGAATTGGATTAATATCAAAAAATTTTATCCAATATTAATTCAATGCTAATTTCTTATTAGCATCGAATTATGTATGATACTAATTAGAATCTAATTATAATTTTTTTTAATCCAATTTTAATTATATCAAATTATGTCTGATACTAATTAGATTTAGATTGTAATTTAATTATCATTTGATGCTAATTAGAATAGCATAGGGTTAGCTTCAGATTACCCAATGATAATTAGAATTGAATTATTATTCGATACGAATGTCATATTAATTATAATTGAATTATCATCTTGCCGAGTGGGTGGGAAGGCAGATCAACTCTTTTTGAACCTTCTTTGTTTCCCTCTCTTTCTAGAATCAATACAAACCCTGTGTCTTCAACTCCCGACTCTGAAATCTTACTCTATTTTCCATCACTTTCTCTTCATTTTTCTCGGTTAACAAACAATCGAACAAAGCGTTCATTGCCCCGAAGGTTTTCTCCTTCTTTGATGCCACTTTATTTCCACCTCTCCCAAAATCCAAAAGCCGAGGAATTGAAATGAGCTCCAATTACAATGTGAGGTCGAATCACTCTGCCCTTACAAAATGACTACGATCGGTTGGTTGTAGTGATACCCGCTTCACGATGTTGCCAGAGCGTGAACTACAAGCTAACTGGGAAGTTGATTTGGTGAAGAAGCTGGAAGACTATCTCTTGAAAGTCTTCTCTGGTCAAATTAATGATTCTAAACATCTCATCCCCTAGGTGAATTCTTCTTTGTTTTCTTCAGTTGAATTTTTCTTTTGAATTTTAGTGGGGATTTTATAAAAATTATGGTTTAGCTGTTGATTGGTTAGTACGGTGATTTTGTGGTTGTAAGCCTTGCTTGATGATTGATGTTTTCGGTTGTTTTTTTGCTTACATGGGGTTGGTGATCTGGGCATGAATTATGATTTCTGATGTTGAACTTTAAATTATATTCATAAGGTATAATTATGTGAAGAGCCTTGAATGAGTGCCTGTATGTGTTTTATGTGCTGGGATAAAAATATGAATGCTATGTAAACGCCTTTGTTTGGCTTGTGATAGAGACATCTGTGAAAAGGAAGGTTAAGGATGTTATGTCTATTGCTACTGGACATGAGCGGGAGGAGCTTGAAGCTGAACTTGAGGTAATTTTTTATTTAAATGCAGTGTGGTTTGTTGTGAAATGTTATATATAAACATGAAGGCAAATTTTGTGATGAAGAAATGGTTAAACATAAAGCCAAAGGTGTATGATTCCAGTGAACGCTTCTGCAGCTTCTTTTTGGCATCAAACCATCCCCATGAACATTTTTACGTCATTTTGTTCAACACCTACTCTAGTAAATCATCACCAAAAGTTTTCAGCTGTTAGAAACTTTTAATGTTTTCATTCTTTGTAATATTGTTTATCATAACGAGCTGTTAAAAGGAAATTATTTTGGCCTAAATATTATCTGAAGTACTTTTTTTATTGATGGTGGCCTGGACTGGCCTTGAGCCTTAGGATATCTGCATATTTGGGTGGTCTGAAGAAAAAGGAAAAAAAAAATCAAATTGGAGTAAAAAATGAAGCAATTTTGACTAATTTTGTTTCTTCGATTTTTTTATGTGCGTCTAAAGTGAGTCCTTAGATAATTGTCGAATAATTTTGAAAATAATCTTATTATAGTTAAATGCTTTGAAATTAGCTACATGCAATTCTGAAATCATTATTAATGTTTTCTAATGCTTTGAACTTAGCTACATGCAATTCTGAAATCATTATGTATGTTTTCAAGTTGTATTGGTCCAAATATGCCTACTAGGGGTTATATGTTAAGGCACAAGAGAGGGAAATCAGAAACACTGCGTGCTCAATAAATAAATATGAAGGATGTGAGGTTTTTCTGTTCTAAAAGTATTCGGCTGAATTGCTACTATTTGCTTCTGAGTGAAAATCAATTTTGCTGTTTGGTTATCTACAGGGTGACAATAGACACTTGGAAAGTTGCTGGAAACCTACGCAGATCTTGCTACTGATGATTGGCTTTGTACACGAGCCAGAAGATGAGAGAAGACTTCCATTTCGTATTTTGTATTTTTGCTATTGTATTTGCTTGTATGTTTACAAATGTCAGGGGATTGCATATACAAAATCAAAGAATAGCCTTAACAATTTTTATTTTTTTTTGGTTAATGCGAAATTGTGAATTTATTATTATACGATGTCGTATATATTTTTTTTTACACATTGTCATTAATTTTAGTAGACTTTCATTTGATATATACGTATTAAAAAAATTGAATTAATTTGTTTAAATTAAATTCAAATAGAAATTGAGTGAAGATAGTTAATTTGTTTTTAAAAAAGATTAAAATTTAAGTTAAAAGAAATTTGATTCAGTCTTACTCATAAACCAATCAATCCCTCAATTTGAAAAAACTTTGACTCGTGATTTGATTTAAGTCATATTGATAAATATTCGATTATATATTAATACATCATTATCAATATATAAATTATTCTTCATTGTTAGTAACATAATTTTACATTATTGGCATCACTTGATTACAACTAGATACAAGGTTGGAAATCTTAAGATGACAATGAGTTATGATGTCAGAATATAAGCAATGTTTTCATACACCAACTGAGCCTTTAACTTGATTAAGGACCTCTTTAGGTGTTACATTGGTGCATTACATCTTTTAGTAAAAATCATACCACATCATCAAATTCATTAGCCCGAGATTCACCCAATTCAATCATAGTTTAAAACGGTCTAATAACTTAAACGCTTGCAAAACTTCGTGTGGACTTGGACAGGCCATTGGGTTTTAAAATGCCAGTTTGGGTTTCAAAACCATGAGCATAAGTTTGTTGCAATCTTACACAGATTTCCAATGCAGTACACTAGAAGCAAAAATGGATCATTTTGATACAAGCACAAAAAATCATAAGAATTTGTACGTCGAGTGGCTATGAATTTCTACAAACTTTTGGAAGAATTTTATTAAAACATAGAAAATTAATTCTATGCCTAATGAAATAATTCAATGTCCTCACAATCTACATCACTAATTTGGCACAAGCATGAACAAACATATCAATCACAACCATCTTACAAGGAGGTTTCAATATCATATACTTTATTTGTCTACATTGTATACAGTACTAAAATCAAATTTTCTTTCTATCAAAGCCAATTGAATTAAGTACCCTTATTAATTGCACCATGCCCCAGAAACAACCAGATGTACATCTGAGCAAGAAAGTGGCTGATGAAAAAAAAGAAAAATGCATCACACTGCTATATCAACTTCTCTACCATGATTCTCTCATTCAAAAGAGCTATACTATATACATAAAAAGTTTTCTTACCCAATTGCTGCTCCTGTTTCCATCCACTGGCCCTTGAGCTATTACTGGCTTTATCGTTGCGATTGTCCAAGTCGGATTACAATGCATGATATATCATCTTTACTCTTTCTTGCCAGTGCTTTGGTTGTTAGACGTTTAGCTGCCACTAGAGGGTCCTTAATGGGTTTGACAATATCCACTGCCTCTTGATTCTTCATAACCAGCCAGTTATTGTACTATAATTTCTGAATGACATTGAACATAGCACATGAAACAGCATCTTCATGCTTTTACATTCCTTAGGAGTATTTGATGCATTATTGATTATGAATAACATTCCTTAATTATGAATAACATTATTTGTCATATTGATGATAGAGTACTTGATGCATTATTGATTATGAATAACGTTCCTTAGGGGTCTCAAAATATTTTCAAAAGTAATATCAATTCCTCAAATCATCGTTATTTTAGATTAAACTTTTATGGGATCCAAAGCATCTAATATGCATAACTAATAAGAACTTTATTAACAGCAATTATTTAATAATATTGTAGCAAATAAAAATTAAAAATTTTGTGTGACCGATTTTTAATGTATCATGATAGATAGGATTTACTATTTTTGTTTAGTTATTCTCCCATACATAATGAGTTTAAGACCTATTATGGAGTGACTAAGGATTAAATTGTGAGGAGGCCGTGACATTGTAATATGGTGACTGCACGTGTTGGATTGTCTAATTCTCCACTTTGCACTTATAATTATGCAAAGTGGAATCACCACTTTGCCTAATTCTCCAATTATAGGTGGCTGACCCTGAATGGAATTTGACCAGTTTGGAGGAACATTCCACTGATATAGCCCTTCTCTAAGACGTCCTTGAAGAAGCACAATCCAAGAGTCCTTGTCCTCACAAAACAACAATCTGAAGTGAATTCAATTATTACATTATTATCATGTGTTAGGTTAGATATGCTTAGAAGATTTTTTGTTGTTTTGGAACACATAAAATATTTTTTAAGTGAATAGATCTATGAACAAGTTCTGAGGTGAAGGAAACTGAACCTCTGTGGGGGTAATTGGAAGACATCTCCATTTCCTACTTGCAGCTTTTGCTTCCCAGTGTAGTTAGTATTAATATCAAGCTGATTCAGTCCACACACCAGCTTAGGTCATTAACAGTAGAGGGATTAGCAACATAGGACTTGGGTTCGTTTACAGCAGTAACAGCGTTTCCAGCATAAGGAATTTGGTAAGTCTTTCCTGGAGAAAAGTTTTGAAAATTGATAGGCTCAAAGGACATAGCTTCACTGCTGCTAGCAGGTAATAGGTGATTGGAAAAATTTATGTTAGCAGATTGACCAGGTAATGGAAATGGTGGTTGAATAGGTGACTGAGGTTTTGGCATAAAACTAGAATAATTATTAGCCACAAAAGAGTTTTGTACATTGCCTGTAAAAGTGATATCAAACCTGTGATAACACTGCAAGGCAATATGCCCACTCTTTCCACAAACTTAACAGACAACCTTAAGTTTAACAAAGTTCCTTCCTCTACCTCTTCCTTAACCTGGCTAAAAATTTTCACTCACAGCACCTCTTCCCATAATTTCAGCATTAGCATAATACACTCCTACTTCAGAACTACTTACTCTAGCACCAGAATGACCAGTTCTAGTAGAAAGATTTGCAGTACCTCCATGAATATCAAAATTATAACCTAGATTTCTAGTGACTCTCCGCTCGCACTCCTATAAAAGGAACTTAGTATCAGTTAAGTTAACACTGTCATCCCTAACATTCAGCCTAGACACAATATGCATAACAGTAGCATCAAATTCAGGTCCAACCCTATCTGTTATGAAATTAATCAACTCACTCTCACTAAAATTTTCTCCACTAGCTACCAAGGCATCATAAATTTCTTTCATTTGCTTAACATATTCATGCACACTAAGAGTTCCTTTCTTAAGAGTTTGTAAAGAGGACTTCAGTTGCATAACTTGAACTTTTGACTCAGCAATAAAGTAATTTTGTAAAGTAGTCCAAATTTCAGAAGCAGTGCAACATTTAGAAACACAACCTGATAGAAGCCTAATTACTAAAGTATATTATCGCGGGCCCAAGGAATTGGAGAGGAAAAACAGGCCATTGGCAATCCAAACAGAAGCTTCAAGAAGTGTAAACCCAGCTCATGAAGAGAATAGAGAGTGGTCCTTAGCAAACAAAAGGAGTGCATCAAAGGAAGGACAAGTGGCAGCTAGGGATAGGAGAGAAGAGGAAATTCTGTTAAACAATACAACATAAAAAGGGAGAGAAGGAGAGAGCTGGGCAGTTTTTCCCTTGTTATCAACTTTCTGCTATTTTTTATGAAATACTTTTGGTAAGGGTTTAGGCTAGGTTTAAGCCAACCCATATTTCAACATTGTATTACTGAGTTTGTTGTGCTTTTGACTGAAAAGTTTTAATCTGAATAATGTATTAGTCATGGTTGGAGTTAATACATTGAGTGGTTATTTTCTTCTTTCTTTCTCTTCTGTTCACTGTTGGTTGCTCTTTACTGTGTTGCTTGGCTGAAGTTAAGCAGTGTAGCGTAGAGAATTCATTGTATTTTTGTTTGTATTGGGTAAGGGAATAACCATAAAACAGGGGAGATTCTGTCAAATTTTCCAAAAGAAGTGGCTACATTAGGCTAGCAGTTTCTAGGAGTAAAAGCATTTTGCGGCAGCCAAACCAGAAAACACATCTGCTCCCAGCAACAAAGGAACCAGAACTGATAGCTAAGCCAGAAATTTGTTTGCATTCAGCAGTGTACGAATCAGGTTCTTATCACAACCAAACATAGATTTAGACATAGAGGCTAGGAGAAAACACATAAGTAACCTATCATATCTTTTCCAGTTATAATATTCTAGATTGCACTGTAAAATTTTATTCATATTCACTTCATCTCTAAGCATAACAAAAGGAGATGGACATGAAACTAAACCTATAGCTGTGATCACCAAAACCGAGAAAACTACTTGTGATCACCAAAACCGATAATTGTTTTTGGTAAGTTTAGGACCATCAGCTGAAGACATGAAACTGGAAAAGGAGTTCCCTGACTCATTGTTTGGACACCGACAGATCCACCACTAGCACCTTTGAGAGTAGTATTCGACAACTCAAAGCACTGCAAGCAATTTCCCATAGACGTTAGTCGGAAAAAAGCTCTGATATCATGACAATTTAAAGATTTTAGAGTGAAATAGAGAGTATTTCAAACTATTATATTTCATAAGAATTTTATACATCAATTAGGTTTACAGGAAACGTTTATATACACACAGAATCTTATGTAAAAAGGAAAACAAAATTAATACCATCCATCAAAAGAAAACAGAAAACCATGATAAAATACATCTCACCATTGATTGAAAACAGAAAGAGAAGAGCAGCCAACAACCTTGCTGTGTAGGAGAAGTGGAGGAAAACACATTATCAACAATGAGAAACAACCTAACGATCAAGGGTTTCTCTTGAACTCTAGTATTCCCAAGATGATAAACGACACTGTTGAGGCAAGCACAGCAAAGCGCACCGTTTTCATTTAACTACAGAAGAAACACTCATAATATATGGAAGAAAACCAACTATCTCACTAAACTTTAGACAAATGGCAAAATATAACAAAAGCAAAACCTATTTCCTAGTGAAAGCACAAAATACATGAATTGGTAGCAAGAGAGATAAAAGGCTATGAGTAGTCATACTCTAACGCGAAAAATATTACCAGAAAGAGTTGTTACAAAACAACCCTTTTTCTCAATCTTTCTTCTTTCACCATGAGGCTTACAGTCAACCGTTAATTGACTCGATAAATTCAAGTTGTCCTATTTTTTATTCGAGCACAAGATTTTCAAATTTAGCTTAGTTCATATCCACTCCGAATTGCACTCCTAAGCTTAAGCTTAGCTAAATATAACTTGTTTCGAGTTCAACCAAACCATTTTGACAATCAAGTTGGAGCTAGCTTGGCTACAATCCAATCCTAATTTAAGACAACATAACTCTGTTCTTGTTTTCTTATTATACTCCTTCATCCATTATCTTGAATATTAACACAATCTTTTACTGCATCAAAAGCTAGACGATTTGCCATTACATATACAAACTTGCTTACTCAATAAGACAAGTTGACACCGATATTTATATGTCAAACACAACTATATATGAAGCATTCATCAAATTGGACTCATTTTAGAACACAAATGCTTTTGCCATGCATGTCCTCTTGGCTCTTTCGGATTACAGTGGGAAAACAAATGTAATTTTGTTCTTTCTTTTCACTTTATTAAAGTAACTGGAGTAAGTAACAAAGACAGTGGCTGACATCTTCACATACCACTAATATGAATTTTTAAGACATTAAAATTTTTGTATTAGAATTTGCTAAATTTTTAAAAAAGTTTGGGAATCATTTGTTTATATTTCCAATATAAATTTGCATGAATCATATTTATTTAATATTTTATCAAATTTATAATTGAATAAAACAGAGGGTTAGAGAGAAAAATGTGATATGGTACTTCCCAAGATTCACTCTCACAAGCCTTTCATTCCATTTTTATTTTCAATTCACTATAATCCAACACAAAATGATGAGACTAGTACTATATGTGCCAGCAATTGCACCTTTACAGGTTTAAAACCAAAATTTTTTGAAAGCTATGGCACAAAGATAATCATTTAACACAAACAGAAACTTCACTAAATCCACAAACAAAATTTTGAGTTATTTTTGTTCATTTGTAACATTTGAAAAGCCTAATGAGAGATGAGCAAGCTGGAATTTACTGAAAGTATTCCAAAATGATCATTGATCAATACCTGGAAATGTTTTTCTCTAAACTAATATTCAAAGCAGAGAAATTACATTAGCTTAAAAAATTATGTTAGTTTGCCACAATAATATTATAGAGTAATTTGGCTATCCTTTATGTAATCTTGATAGATGTTTCTCAAGAAAAAGTGACATTTGCATCTGGGCTTCACTGGCTTCTCTTTGTCAGATTGTACTGGATTTGTAGTTGATCTGAGGTTTTTAAATGATTTTTCTTCTTTGCCTAATAATGATTTGTTTTTGTATTTGATAAATTTTAATATAAAAGGATGAACAAAGATTAAAACCTGCCCACTTTATTTATAGATTAAATGCATCTACTGCAGCACTCTTCGTGCTTAACAATGGCTCTTCAAGGGGTTTTATATCCAACTTAGTTATTACAGATCTTTGCTTTGGCTATTGTTGGACTCTGCTATAATAGTTTTACTTTGCTGCATGAAAACAGAGCTGGGAAGGTGTATGTTAGTAAAAGGCATTTATGGAAGTTTGCTTTATCTCATTGACCTTGTTAGATTTTCTGATTGTTTTGAAAGAGTACTATGAAATTTCATAAAGTTTGTGATAACTCAAAAAAAAAAAAAAAAAAAACCACATAGTTCGTACTCATAAAACTTAAACTAAACATTGAACACAATTTTTTTAAAATCAACCAAACAATCCACATGAATTCATAAAGTCTATTCTGTTGAATATAATTAATCCAAGAGGATTTTATTCTATTTACATCAAATTGTGCATCTAAATAAAGAATTACTTATCTGTGGATAAACTAATTACGATTAGAAAATGAAGAAACTTTTCAGTAAATTTTCATTGGAAGACAAAAGGCTTCTGCTTCTGAGGTTGACGATACAAAAATAGATAATGGATTTGCATAAGGTTACTAAATCACCAGGACTGTGTTGAAAGGTACTACCAGTGTCACTTATCAAACACTTAATGTGCACACCGCAATTCTAAACACAATTCATTTTATGAAACCATTTCAATACAATATAATCTTTTTTCCAAAGCAATAAATCCACAATCCACCATCTAATATAAAGCATTCATGCCACCATAACTATAATTTAATTTCAAAGACAACCTATTTCATAAATTCCAGCTAAATTTCCATTTGGTTCATCAAAAAACCTGAAATATTAAGTATAGTGGAAACTTACACTTAATTGTGCTATTTGTGGTATGTTGATCAGCGTAATGAGGCTGGGTCTTCTTCGGCGCAGAGAATGCACCTAAATAAGACACATATTTAACAACGAAACAATTTGCTAATTTCTTCTTCCACATGATTGGCCTCCAAGTCATAATCTCCAACACCGACCACATCCTTTCGGAGACTGCTTCCGATAATGAAGCTTCTAGAGCTCCTCTACTATAACTTTCGTGATGAAAGAGAAAAAGATAGCCTATCAACTCAGTCCTTGAACCAGGTCCTTCCTACAGCTACATCGGATGCTACAATGTCCTCTTAATCGGAAACACTTTTTCGATATGTTTGGCTCATTGTGACATCGAAATCTACCTCAACGATGTAATCAAATGAATCCAGAGAATACGATCTTGATTGTAGCTCACCTGATTCTGGAATGGCTTGGCGGCGGCAGAGTCGATTTCAAGACGGAAACTATCACTATCTTCAGCGGCTGCAGAATAAGCTTGGATATGCCTTCTAATACATCAGATTCAGAGGCATTGATAGAATGGGAAGGACGCGCAGTATTCAAGGTTGGGAATTTCAAAAAAATATATATAATAAAATAATAATTTATTATATCACTTAAAATAATTTCAACAACTTGAATATAATATCATTTTATTTTTTATTTTTCCCATTTATAAAAATAATAATTATCGGACAAGTCCAATATATCTAATGATTTCATGTCACCAAAGGATGAAGGCATGCTACCATTCAAAGCATTTCTAGACATGTTTAAATTCCTTAGCATTGGTAGATAAACTCCAATTTCTGTTGGAATATGCCCATGGAAAGAATTGATGGAGATATCTAAGTCTGACAAAAATATGTGTGGATGAATTGGTAATTGCAAAGGACCTGAAAGAGAATTATTAACAAGATAAAGTTGTTATAGATTGGTGTTGTTATTTAACAACCAAACCGGAAACTCTCCTGTAAATTGATTTGATGAGATATCAAATACTTCAAGGGAAGTCAAGTTTGCAAGGCACCAAGGCAGGTTACCCCCCAAATCACTGTTTACAATGCGTAAGTTCTGGAGTTGAAGAGACTTACAAACTCCTGAAATAAAAAATTTTATAATGGAATTATAATTATGAAATTAATTTGACAATTAATCAATATGCTCAATTCTTATTCTACTGCACCAATAATTTTTGGTTGAATTGCAAGCTAAAACTTTATTAAACTTGTAAAAGGAGAAAGAGAAGTATTAACCTTGCTCAAGAAAAGATCCATTAAACATCCCAAGATGAGTGTCTTTAATGTCTAAAGTTTTCAAATTCTTGAAAGCGGGCAAATCTACAGACATTAATAAAAATTAATATTATCCTTAATTTGTAGAGCATTATCAATAGGTTGCAAGGAAAAAGAAGTACTAACCTTGCTTAATTAAGGTGTTTGTGAGATTGCAACTATAAAGCTCCAAATACTCAAGAGAATTATATGATCCATTCAATATTATAAAAAAGTTCTTGAGAGTAATTCCCTTCATGCGCACATCTTTTAAACTCTTGAACTTTGGCAAAACTGCAAACATAGATTATCTTATATAATATTAATTGATAATTAAAATTACTTATGTCATACCCATTTTCAATAAAATAATTAAATCAACATAGAAGGAGACTGAAAAACTTATTAACCTTCATTTAAATTATAATCAAACAATTAATAAATGATAGTAGACAATAAATTAATTAAAAATTGATAAAATTTATCAAATAAATAAGATGTATCATAAACATTAATCTAAATTATTGTTTCATTATGTTGAATAAAATAAATTATTAAAAATTAAGGTCTAATCAAATCAATATTGGACTATGAGATATGAATTATCTATGAGACTAGAGTTAATCTATTTAGTTGAACACTAATTTTGAGTGTTGCAAACCAGTTAACTAATATGCTAAATTAGAAATTGTCATCTCTATTAATATTATAAATTATAATAATATAAATATTATTTTGAAAATTATAATAAAAACAATTAATAAATTAATGTATTATGAAATTTGTATAATAAAGCGAACATTTGAATATAATCATAAATTAAAGGTATTAAGCGAACAATTAATTGTCATCACTATCCTATATTTCAATTGACTCTAGAGAAGTTATCCTTCAAACATTTGAAGAAAGTTGTTTTGAATAATAAAGCGAACGATTACTAAACTTGTTAAATTCTTGAATGTAGGTAATTCTGTATATAAAAACAAAAATATGTGTAAAGGAAATAAATAGGATATTTCATAAACTAATTGTATACATGAATATGGTCACCCTAAAAATTTATCAAGTGTTGCTCATTATCGTTGCTTCTTATAATTTCAAAATAATTGTATTATAATATAATCATAAATTAAAGGTATTACAGGTTAAAATAAAATAAAATTTTAGTTAAAATGATAAAAATTAATTGATATTTTATCTAATAATTAAATTGAAAATTCAACTTTAATTTTTTTTTCTTTTTGGGAGATTATCAATTTAGGAAAACTAATTTTACTAACAATAGTAAAAGACCGAAGTTATAAAATTTATTGTGAAAGAAAATAAGGAAAACACCGGAAGTTATAAAAGGGCCACTTGACATCTTAATCCTTAGAAAATAATAACAATAGTAAAAGACTTATTTACATTTAAGGCTTGCTAAAATAATAACATTTTTCTTCTTAAGTTTGTAGAAGTCAAATTTTTTATAAAATTATTAAAAAACAAAAATATCTTTAAATTAAATAATATTTTATCTTTAAAATTTTATTAAATATTTTTTATTTTAATTTATAATAATTAAAATTAAAAATAAAAAAATATTATTGACATAAATATTTCAATGATTTCAGTAAGATTAAACAATTTTTTTTTTTTTCAATTAGTGTAAAATATAAAATATACAATTAAAGAATCTATAAATTGTCACCCAATTCTTTATTATAAAATAGAATTCAATGTATTAATAATAAAAATGTTATTTTGAAAATTATAATCAAACAATTCATAAATAAGAAATACTTTAATTTATTCAAAAAACATAATATAAGAAAAATAATTATTTGTAAATATGTTCTAACCTTTGTCAAATAGATTGTCGTTGAGGTTACTCTCCCGAATTCCAATAATCTCAAGAGAAGTCAATTTTCCAAGCATCTGAAGAAAATTGTTTTGAATAGTACCACTAATTTCTAATATTGTCAAATTCTTGAATGTAGGCAATTCTACACATAAACACAAAAATATGTGTAAAGGAAATAGAAAAGACATTCCATAAACTAATTGTATATATGAATGTAGTCACTCTAAAAGTTTATCGAGTATTTTTCATATTATTATAGGTTCTAATAATAATTTCAAAACAATTGTGTTATAATCATAAATTAAATGTATTATAGATTAAAATAAATTTAAAATTTTAACAACTTATGGTTAAAAAAATAAAAACTAACTAATATTTTATCTAATAGTTAAAATTGTTAAAAATTATTTTACTTTAATACACTTTTTAGTGACTATCTTAACATGGTGACTTAAAAATAATTTCAGCTTAATTGGTGTGAAATACAAAATGCACAATTAAAGAATCTATAAATCATTCTCACTAAATTCTTTATTATAAAACATAATTCAATGTTTTTCATTTTATTTTGTTGAAAAGACCAAACAAATTGTAGCAAAGTTATTGAGTGTGAAAGCTCACATTAAAATTGTAGCAAAGTTATTTGATTCATTTGTGGAACATTGTTTTCCAAAAAGGAATTGATTGGTCATTAACTAACATTGTAAGGAAAGATAAGTATTTACCTTGTTCAACTGATTTGCTTGTGAAATTACAATTATAAAGCCCCAAAGATTCAAGAGAATTGCGTGATCCATTCAATATCATAGGGAAGTTTTTGAGACTAATTCCACCTATTTGCACATCTTTCAAACTCTTGAACATAGGCAAAACTGAAAAAATAAACCATCTTATTTCTTATTAATTGGCGATTAATTACTTGATGTCATTCCAATTTTTAATAAAATAATTAAATCAATATATAAGAAGAGTGAAAAACTTACTAACCTTCATTTAAATTATAATCAAGCAATTGATAAATAATACTAGATAATAAATTAATGTATTAAGAAATTTGTATAAATAATTTGTTTATATAAGTAACAATATTCAAAATTAATATTTAAAAGTTTTCTATTTTAAGTTTATGCATAGGTCATAAATAAGAAATATTTTAATATTAAAAAAAAAACGTAATATGAGAAAAGTCAAGTATAAGACACCAAATTTCTGAAATTAAAAAAAATTATATATATGTATGTGTTTTCTTAAAAATCATTTATTTAAAATGTAATACAGAAAAAAGTTCTTCCTTAGCAACTGCACTAGTAAGTACATATATACAGTTATTGCAGAATTACATAAATTTATCACTAAATCATGTAGACCTTTTTTATATATATATTTAAAATTTCTATCTACTATATAATTATGAAAATATACGGTATAAATCAATAAATAATTTAATTTTTTTCATACATTATAAATTTTTAGATTAATATTTATGATTATATTTTATCCCAATAGTTTATAATTTTTAGATTTTGATTGAATTGCAAGCAAAAAGTTAATTAAACATGTAAAGGAGAAAGAGAAGTATAAACCTTGCTCAAGAAACCTATTTGTTAAACCGGTTCCAAACAGCTCTAAAGTCTGAAGAGAATTAAATGATCTATTAAGCATCTGCAAATCTGCACACATTAATAATCAAAATTAGTCATTTGGTGAATGTTGTTAAATAAGTGAATGTTATTTTTAAATATGGGATTTTAAACTAGAAATTTTATCATTTATTAATATTATAAATGATAATATTAATGTTATTTTTAAAATTATAATAAAATAATAAATGTATAATAGTACAGAAATTTGAATAATTACTTTGCTTGTGTAAATAACATCATTTAAAATTAATAATTACAATTTTTTTCATTTTAAGTTTAGGCGTAAAGCATTTGATATGGTAATAGGAGCAATTTGATTTATTAATCAAGTTTATTTGTAAGTAGTAATTTCTGTTAAGGAGACTATTAATTGAGGATAACTTTTTTTGGAAACAATGTAAAAGACCCTAACTTATAAAATTTAAATAAACGAAAACGTCATTTAACACCTAAATTTTTGTTAAATAGTAATTTCTGTTGTTTTTAGTTTAATATGTGAAAAATATAATATGGTACATTTAAAAAATATCTAAATCAATTTTCAATTTATTCCTTTATTATAAATGAAAATTCAAATTTTTTCATTTATTTATG
This sequence comes from Anacardium occidentale, assembly GCA_026122585.1. Classification (NCBI taxonomy): domain Eukaryota; kingdom Viridiplantae; phylum Streptophyta; class Magnoliopsida; order Sapindales; family Anacardiaceae; genus Anacardium; species Anacardium occidentale. The sequence continues at coordinate 187,572 of JAJEJH010000498.1, forward strand.
TTGAAAAAACGAAACAATATTTACCAAAATAATTTAATTTTCTTTTTTGTTGGGCAATATTAATGTACTTACCATGATTAGGAAGTTTTCCACTAATGTTACAATCCAAGAGTCTAAAATCTTTAAGGGATGACAATGAGCCCAATGTCTGTAAGAGACTGCTTGCATCACTAATACTCATAGTCTCAAGATAAAAGGAATATAACTTCCTTAAACCTTTGTCTCCTGCGTATATGTTAAAAGATTCAAACACAACTATTTTCAATGTTTTCTCATAAAAAAAAAGTTCTTTAAATTCATTTGATTTAAGGCATAAGAATGTATTTGTAATAAAAATACTACTTTAAAATCAAAAAGAGGAGAAATACCTTTTGAGAATACAATTTTGTTAATCTCATCTCTCCCCATGGATAATATCTCTAAGTTGCTCAACGAGACCAATTCTGAGAATAGTTAAAATAAGAGTGAATTAAAATAGTAAGTATCCAATATACAAATCCTTCAAACTACTTAAGAGAAAAAGAGAGAATATACGACACTTATAGGCATTCATTATATTATCTAAAAATATTTCTATTAAAGATGAAAGACTATTATTTCTAATTTGTTTAATGATCAAAGTTTTTCTATTAGTTTAATTTTAAATTATATTTTCAAATTGGCCAATGACATTTTTTCAAATTGACAAAGCAAAAGAAATGCCATACATAAAATCTTGCTATCCATTTGAGAAATCAAAATTGAGAAGCAAACTTACCTTGTAGATCAAATGTTCCTTTCAATCCAATGTCAACAAGATATAATTCTTTTAATGAAGAGAGAGTAGACACATATGATACTATGCTATGATTGAAGGTGTTACCGCTTAAACTAAGATACTCCAAGTTGTTCAACTTTGAAACTGGAAAATAATCCAAATGTATAAATTGTAATTATAATAATAATAATAATAACAACACAACAACAACAGTTATATATAATTAACAATTATATATGAAATGGAACAATACCATTAAAATAGTTTAGTTCTCTAAATTGATTATAAGCTAAACTTAAATTCTTAAGGGATGAATGCTCGCTCAAAGCAGATAAAACACGGCTATCATTAAACATATTGCCACTGATGTAAAGACCCTTGAGATTATTCAAGTGTGATATCTTTTCAAAACCTGTAAAAAAAATCTTGTTAATAAGTTAAATTTAATAAAGTAAAAACTGCATTCTTTAAAATTAATTTATTATAAGAATGGAAAGTAAAATACCTTCATTTTCAACACAACCGGATATAAGATTTCTACTTATATCAAGTGTTTCCAATTCTTGGAAGGGAGAAAACAAAGAAACATTTAGGTTCCACTCTCCTAGTGTCTGCTTTCTTGTATACGATAGATCAAGACCTATCACTCTGCCTGTTGCGTTGCTGCATTGAACACTTGTCCATTGACAACAATCTAATGAATTTCTATCTCCCTCAACCTAATCTTGAAGCTTGTAAGGACCATTAAAAGAATGCTTAAGTTGCAAGAGAGCGAATCTCTCTTGCTCTAAGCAACTCTCAATTCTCCATTTTCCAGATGAAATAAACATAAACATCAATATCAACCACACCCTCACACATTTTAACTCCATCTCTCAATAATAATACACTAATCTCTTTGCTTTTGTGACTACCAAGAGATTGGCTTCGGGTATTTATAATATGGAGACATGTTGAATGTCTTTTTCAACTTATTTCCTTTTTTTATTTCCTCTTTCATGGTTGTTATATTTATTCTTTGTTTAATTTTATTCATGAGACCAAATAACACGGTTTTAAACTTTACTTATAAGTATAAATTTTAGTATTATCTTCTTCGAAGTTCAAATTGAATAACATTGTTGGCAAACTAATGGTAATGAGTCATTAATGTTAGAGTCATAGTTTTCTTTTCCAATGGGCCAAAAAGTCAATTAGTCAATACAAATAATTTACTTTGCTGTGTAAAAAGGGTTGGAATTATTTATGATAATAATTTACCTGTTTAAAACTTGATGTACACGACAAGATTTTCTTTCCTCTATATTGGTTTGTTTTTCATAAACTCAATGTATAAGACTTGCACATCTGGGGCAAACTAATGGTAATGAGTCATTAATGTTAGAGTCATAGTTTTATTTTCCAATGGGCCAAAAAGTCAATTAGTCAATACAAATAATTTACTTTGCCGTGTAAAAAGGGTTGGAATTATTTATGATAATAATTTACTTGTTTAAAACTTGATGTACACGACAAGATTTTCTTTCCCCTATATTGGTTTGTTTTTCATAAACTCAATGTATAAGACTTGCACATCTGGGGCAAACTAATGGTAATGAGTCATTAATGTTAGAGTCATAGTTTTCTTTTCCAATGGGCCAAAAAGTCAATTAGTCAATACAAATAATTTACTTTGCCGTGTAAAAAGGGTTGGAATTATTTATGATAATAATTTACTTGTTTAAAACTTGATGTACGACAAGATTTTCTTTCCCCTATATTGGTTTGTTTTTCATAAACTCAATGTATAAGACTTGCACATATGGGCATTTTCTTCTAACTATTTAAAGGCCACCCACCCATGGTTCCATGAATTGACCAATTTTCAACCTTTGTATTTGAAAAAGATAAACTATTTTTTTACGTATTCATTAAAATTTTTTTAAAAAATTTTATAATTTTTTATAAAATTATTGAAAAGACAAAAATAAACTCTCAAGCTAAATAACACTTTGCTCATAAAATTTTATTATATTTTTTACCTATAATTTATATTAAATTCAATTAAAATACTAAAAAAAATTTACAATTAATTGTTGTCAACAACATTTGGGCATAGTGCATGTGATTCTACTTGAGAATCGCACCAATTTAGTGTGATTCAACTTACTATCCTTTTTTTTTCCCTCTTCCATGGTCATTATATATTTTATTAATTTTTTATTAACAAAAAATAATAATACATTAATTAGATATTTGGTATCAATCATTTGGAAAACCTTACAATAACTTTAAGAAATATATCTTTAGTTCTGCTTATGCTTTCTCTGTGAACTTCGTAAAGAAAACGATCAATTTTATGAAACCAAATATCACGGTTTTAGACTTGACTTATTTATGCAACTTGAAGTTCAAGTTGGTACATTCACTTTTCACACTTCTATTAACATTAATCAAACAACTATCTTAATCTCACATTTCCCACGGCATTGAAAAGTTAAACACAAGCAAGAGAGATTGAAAGTGAGATTTTTAGGAATTATCTTTTCGCATTATATTTTTATTATAAGAGTAACGGTGAGAACAATTTTGTATATTAATAACCTATAAATTAATTAAAAATGTTAGTCTTCTTGACAAAGAAATGATTGAAACATCATGTGTCTTTCCATAGTTTATTTTTCCAATGGGGCAAAAAAGTCAATTAGTCAACACATTATTTAATATCCCTTTACAATTTGTACATTCACACAAAGAATAACACAAATCAATATAAATTCCACAGATTTTTTTCCAATAGGGTCAAGAAGTCAACACATAAATTATTCAAAGTAGGAGGAAGTCTTGGAAAAACCAATCATCACGGCTCAAATCCATACCACAAAGGGCACCAAATTTTTATATTATTTTATCTTTATTTTTTTTCTTTTAATTATCTAAACTAAATAAAGATTAATAAAAATTATTCAAACTCTAAAATTAGACTAAAACATTCAAAATTGTGAGTTTGTTGTTTATGATTAAATGGATAGGAATAATGTCGGACCAAATCCTTTTTGTTACTTTAATTAATAAAACAATCAAGCAAAAATATTTTTACTCTTTTACCGATCTCACTCTAAAATCTCTTTCGATAAACCTGTCCTAGCACCATAATTAAATTTACCACGACTATGAGTAAAATGTCAAATACTCCAACAAAGTATCAATAAGGAAATTTGATGAAGATCCTGCCCAGACTCCTTCCTTTTAGCCTAATTCATAGCTGCCAAAAGTGGGCTTGAGGTTGCATAAATCAAGCCTAGTTTATTAGGTTCATTTTACAAGTCTGATTGTAAGCGTAAGAGGGCAAATAAAATTAGGTGGTGATGGTTGATGGCATGACGTTAAACACAGCGACGTGTAGGGTCAGGCCAAGTGATCCAAAATTCTAATTAGCATCGAATTATGTGTGATACTAAGTAGAATCTAATTCTAATTTGTTCTAATCCAATTTGAATTATATCAAATTATATCTGATACTAATTAGAATTAGATTATAATTTAATTATCATTTGATGCTAATTAGATTAGCTTCAGATTACGCCCAATGATAATTAGAAATGAATTATTATTCGATACGAATCCCGTATTAATTATAATTGAATTATCATCTTGCCGAGTGGGCTTGAAGGCAGATCAACTATTTTTGAACCTTCTTTGTTTCCCTCTCTTTCTAAAATCAATACAAACCCTGTGTTTTCAACTCCCAACTCTGAAATCTTACTCGATTTTCCATCACTTTCTTTTCATTTTTCTCGGTTAACAAACAATCAAACAAAGTGTTCATAGCCTCGAAGGTTTTCCCCTTCTTTCATGCCACTTTATTTCCACCTCTCCCAAAATCCAAAAGTCGAGGAATTGAAATGAGCTCCAATTACAATGTGAGGTTGAATCACTCTGCCCTTACAAAATGACTAACCGCAGACAAGCGGAACCAAACTACGATTCGGTTGGTTGTAGTGATACCCGCTTCACGGTGTTGCCAGAGCGTGAACTACAAGCTAACTGGGAAGTTGATTTGGCGAAGAAGCTGGAAGACTATCTCTTGAAAGTCTTCTCTGGTCAAATTAATGATTCTGAACATCTCATCCCCCAGGTGAATTCTTCTTTGTTTTCTTCAGTTGAATTTTTCTTTTGAATAGCATTTGTTTTTTCCTTTTTGTGTGTGGATTTTAGAGTTCGAATTTTAGTGGGGATTTTATAAAAATTATAGTTTAGCTGTTGATTGGTTAGTACGGTGATTTTGTGGTTGTGAGCCTTGCTTGATGATTGATGTTTTCGGTTGTTTTTTTGCTTACATGGGGTTGGTGATCTGGGCATGAATTGGGATTTCTGATGTTGAACTTTAAATTATATTCATAAGGTATAATTATGTGAAGAGCCTTGAATGAGTGCCTGTATGTGTTTTATGTGCTGGGATAAAAATATGAATGCTATGTAAACGCCTTTGTTTGGCTTGTGATAGAGACATATGTGAAAAGGAAGGTTAAGGATGTTATGTCTATTGCTACTGGACATGAGCGGGAGGAGCTTGAAGCTGAACTTGAGGTAATTTTTTATTTAAATGCAGTTTGGTTTGTTGTGAAATGTTATAAATAAACATGAAGGCAAATTTTGTGATGAAGAAATGGTTAAACATAAAGCCAAAGGTGTATGATTCCAGTGAACGCTTTTGCAGCTTCTTTTTGGCATCAAACCATCCCCATGAACATTTTTACATCATTTTGTTCAACACCTACTCTAGTAAATCATCACCAAAAGTTTTCAGCTGTTAGAAACTTTTAATGTTTTCATTCTTTGTAATATTGTTTATCATAACGAGCTGTTAGAAGGAAATTATCTTGGCCTAAATATTATCTGAAGTACTGTTTTTATTGATAGTGGCCTGGACTGGCCTTGAGCCTTAGGATATCTGCATATTTGGGTGTGAAGAAAAAGGAAGAAAAAAATCAAATTGGAGTAAAAAATGAATCAATTTTGCCTAATTTTGTTCCTTCTATTTTTTTATGTGCGTCTAAAGTGAGTCCTTAGATAATTGTCGGATAATTTTGAAAATAATCTTATTATAGTTTAATGCTTTGAAATTAGCTACATGCAATTCTGAAATCATTATTAATGTTTTCTAATGCTTTGAACTTAGCTACATGCAATTCTGAAATGATTATTTATGTTTTCAAGTTGTATTGGTTCAAATATGCCTACTAGGGGTTATATGTTAAGGCACAAGAGAGGGAAATCAGAAACACTGCGTGCTCAATAAATAAATATGAAGGATGTGAGGTTTTTCTGTGAATTTTCTGTGCTAAAAGTATTCGGCTGAATTGCTACTATTTGCTTCTGAGTGAAAATCAATTTTGCTGTTTGGTTATCTACAGGGTGACAATAGACACTTGGAATGTTGGTGGAAGAGTTCCTTGCGCAGATCTTGCTACTGATGATTGGCTTTGTACACGAGTCAGAAGATGAGAGAAGACTTCCATTTCGTATTTTGTATTTTTGCTATTGTATTTGCTTGTATGTTTACAAATGTCAGAGTATTGCACATACAAAATCAAAGAATAGCCTTAACAAATTTTTTTTTTGTTAATGCGAAATTGTGAATTTATTATTATACAATGTCGAATATATTTTTTTTTTACACATTGTCATTAATTTTAGTAGACTTTCATTTCATATATATGTATTAAAAAAATTGAATTAATTTGTTTAAATTAAATTCAAATAGAAATTGAGTGAAGATAGTTAATTTGTTTTTAAAAAAGATTAAAACTTAAGTTAAAAGAAATTTGATTTAAGTCATATTGATAAATATTCAATTATATATTAATACATTATCGATATATAATTTATTTAAGATGACAATGAGTTATGATGTTAGAGTATTGTGAGGAGGCTAATAACTTAAACGTTAGCCTCCTCATCAAATTAATTAGCCTGGGATTCACCCGATTCAATCGTAGTTTAAAACGGTCTAATAACTTAAACGCTTGTAAAACTTTGTGTGGACTGGACAGGCCACTGGGTTTTAATCTGCCAGTTTGGGTTTCAAAACCATGAGCATAAGTTTGTTGCAATCTTACACAGATTTCCAATGCAGTACACTAGAAGCAACAATGGATCATTTTGATACAAGCACAAAAAATCAAAAGAATTTGTATACATTGTATACAGTACTAAAATCAAATTTTCTTTCTTTCTATGAGAGCCAATTGAATTAAGTACCCTTATTAATTGCACCCATGCCCCCGAAACAACCAGATGTACATCTGAACAAGAAAGGGGCTGATGAAAAAAAAGAAAAATGCATCACACTGCTGTGTCAACTTCTCTACCATGATTCTCTCATTCAAAAGAGATATACTATATACATAAAAAGTTTTAGCTGCCACTTGAGGGTCCTTAATGGGTTTGACAATGTCCACTGCCTCTTGATTCTTCATAATCTGCCAACCGGATCATACAAGCCAGTTATTGTACTATAATTTCTGAATAACATTAAACATAGCACATGAAACAGCATCTTCATGCTTCTACATTCCTTAGGAGTATTTGATGCATTATTGATTATGAATAACATTCCTTAATTATGGATATACATTAATCCATAATTTCTGAATAAGGACCACATTATTTGTCATATTGATGATAGAGTACTTGATGCATTATTGATTATGAATAACGTTCCTTAGGGGTCCCAGAATATTTTCAAAAGTAATATCAATTCCTCAAATCATCGTCATTTTAGATTAATGATCAATATTGGCAGCCCTTTTCTTGTATTTTTAGTGATGAAAATTTCAGAAATGGCATCCCAAAATTCCCACATAAAAACAAGCCTAAAATCATGCATATTCCATTCCACAATCATCCTAATTTCTATCTACTTCAAGTCCAGCCAAAAATAAGTTCAAATCTCCAACAACCAACCTCCCAAGATCATCAAATAACAACCAAAGAAAGGTAGAAAAATGAAGCTAAAATGTTGTAAGAAAAACAAACCTCAAACATAAAGTATTTCTCCACCAATTTGAGGGTGAATCAAGGATAAAGGAAATTCTACCACCAAGGTTCTTCCACCACCAAATTTCTTCTTGCAAATGAAAATTTGGATAAAGGAAAATATGAGTTCACATGAGCCACCAAAGCATCATGGAATTCAAAGAAAAAGCACAAAGCTTCTCTAAATTTTCATTTCATCAAAAGCTTCCTTACAATAAAGTAAAGTTGCCTTTTTATAGACAATATACAACCTTGGTTAAACTAACCTTAGTTAATTTAAATATAATTGATCAAAATTGGGGAGGTTTTGTTGCTCCCAAAATTGATTCTAAAATCTCTCATTTTCACTCATAAAATTCCAGCCCCATGTAATCATAAAAACCCTCAAATTCATGCAATTTTTCACCTAAATCCAACACTAATATATCACCAATAAACATAAATAAAAATGTTGCAAGAAAAACCAACCTCAAGTATAAAGGATTTCTCCACCAATTTGAGGGTGAACCAAGGATAAAGGAAATTCCACCACCAAGGTTCTTCCACCACCAAATTCCTTCTTGCAAATGGAAATTTGGATAAAAGAAATAAAAACATTCACATGAGCCACCAAAGTATCATGGAATTGAAAGAAAGCCAAGGCTTTTCAAATATTCATTTCATCAAAAGCTTTTTACAATGAAGTTGAGTTGCCCTTCTATAGGCAAGTACAAACTATGGTTAAAATTAACTATAGTTAACTTAAATACAATTTAAATAAAATAAAATAAAACATAAAAATACAAATTATATAAATTTCCGACATTGAATTACAATGCATAATTTAAAATACAAACATATTTTAAAATATTATAATTTTGCATGTTTTCGCCCCGATTCTCATCCGATTCGACTCCCGTTTCTTTCATTGACTTCGTATGAAGCCATTTGATGAATTCATGCTCTTTGATATGCCATTTTTGATTTTTTCTGAGCTCGACCACGATTCGAAGGCTTTGGCAGAAATTGTGCGAGACGGTTCGGAATTCCTTTTGAATGTTTTGATCAAAGTCGAATAAACTCATTTTTCTTGCATTATTGGCTTGAAAAGGCTTCAATAGGCTTGAGAAACACTTTGGAGTCATCAAGGCATGAATCAGTGATGATGTTTCTGAATTCGTATTTGGATTCTGATTTCGATAGAGATCAATAATTTAAATAAAATAAAATAAAACATAAAATACAAATTATAAAAGTTTCCTTAATCTAATTACAATGCATAATTTAAATACAAACATATTTTAAAATATCATAATTTGCATGCTTGTATCTTTATGTAATTTTCCCTTGATTGAATTGACTTTCATTCGAATTTTTCGATTTGAGTATTCGATCCGAATTAATTGTTCGAATTTGATCCGAGGAGTCGTTGGCACTCGAATCCATGTTGGAGGTCATTCGAAACTCAAAATATCAAGGATGTTGCTTTGGAGAAGTTCTGGAAGTGAAAACATGCAAAACTGGCTGAAAAACAAGAGAAGGACATAGAGAAGGCAGAATGTAGGTGCCGCGGCACCATGCCGAGGCATGCAGCATGCGTGCGGACAGCGCGCACACATGCATGCGCGCGTGCAGCGCGCTTGCTTGCGCTGCAAGGCAGCGCCTGTGCGCGCACATTTGCGCGACAGGGTGCGGCATGGGCGCGCATAGGCGTGAGCTGGGCCGTGCGTGCCAGGCCATTTCCTCACTTGTGCGTTTCCAATCCGATTCATATCCGATTTGACTCTCGTTTCTTTCATGGGCTTCTTATGAAGCCATTTGATGAATTCATGCTCCTTAATATACCATTTTTTATTCTTTTCGAGCTTGAGCACGGTTCGAAGGCTTCGGCAGAAATTGTGCGAAATGGTTTGGAATTCCTTTCGAATGTTTTGATTAAAATCGAATAAGCTCATTTTTCTTGCATTATTGGCTTGAGAAGGCTTCGATAGGCTTGAGAAACACTTTGGAGTCGTCAAGGGATGAATCAGTGATGATGTTTCAGAATTCGCACTTGGATTCGAGTTATGATATATATCAATTAAACTTTTATGGGGTCCAAAGCATCTAATATGGATAACTAATAAGAACTTTATTAGCGGCAATTATTTAATAATATTGTAGCAAATAAAAATTACAAATTTTGTGTGACAGATTTTTGCTGTATCATGATAGATAGGATTTGCTATTTTTGTTTAGTTATCCTCCCATACATAATGAGTTTAAGACCTATTATGGAGTGACTAAGGAATGACCACCAAAATTTCACTTAAAAAATAATCAGTAAAGATGAACGACTTTAGAAACAGTTGCAAATAACCCAATCTCATTCTCACTTGTTTAATAAGAGAGTTCGAAGAGTTAGGTATGACAATGAAAAAATTTTAGTCCCCCACGTCGGCTAACTCAAAGGTTAGCCTCCAGTAAGATGATTCGTTTTAATAAATTTACTAAATTCAATTAAGTTTTTATTTATTAAACACACATTATGCAACTATTCTAATCATTCAAAAAAATAATTAAAATAAATTACATTCACATAAAAAAATAAAAATTTTATCCTTTCCACTTTACCCTTATACAAAGATCTAATTTTAAACAAGTCTAATAAAATAAAAGCTGCAAAACAAATGACTTAGACAATACAATTAAATAAAATAAATCCGTGAGATAATTCTACGAAACAAATATTAATGGTATACAATATATCATTATAAAATATTATAAAATCAATTAAACAAAATACATAATTCTATAATTTTTGAATCATCCACAAACGTGCCTTGCATCGAGTGTCCACAGATCGTCTTTGTCATCCGCTTTTGTCTCCAAGTTGCTTCAGACACTATTTGAATGCTTTTCACACACAAATTACAGCAGAACAGAAAACAGAGGTATGAGATTTATGTATTCAACTCGAATCAATTTTGTTGATAACACCAATTATCATCAATGAAT
>JAJEJH010000499.1:0-48551 GCA_026122585.1 Anacardium occidentale
TGATGATAATCAAATCTCAAATTAATTTTTGAAAAGACTGAAACACCACTAAGCTGATCAAATAAATCATCAATCTTGGGCAATGGGTACTTGTTTTTCACTGTAACTTTATTCAACTCCATATGGTCAATACACATTCTTATCGATCCGTTTTTATTCTTAACAAAGAGAATAAGAACACCTCAAAGAGAACAACTTGGCTTGACGAATTTCTCATTTATCAATTCTTGTAATTGCTTCTTTAATTTCTGAAGTTCAGTTGGAGCCATTCTATAAGAAGCTTTAGAAATCAAAACTGTACCCAATAACAATTAAATACTAAACTCTAACTCTCTCTTTGGAGGCAACTGAGGTAATTCTTTGGGAAACACATCAGAAAATTCCCTAACAATTGACATCAACTCGATACTTGGCCACTCACATTTTTACACACAATATTAGCTAAGTAGCCAACACAACCTTTACTTAGTATCCTCTTGGCTTGCGTATAGGAAGTCAACATAGTCTCTACTTTGTCCTCTCCAAACATAAACTAATTGGGGCCTAAGTGAAGCCTAACCTTTTTTCCTTTAACAATCAATCTCTGCTTCATATCTCGACCAGAAATCCATACATAAGATCATGTCAAAATCAATTAACTCCAACATGATCAAATTTATCCTCAAACTCTTACCCAGAGCCACAATCTTCTAATCAAACAATAACTAGTCATTAAACATTACTCCCCCATTTGGCATTTCAACACAAACACTCCTTTCAGCCATCCTAGGGGTCACTATTAATCTCTTCATTACCCCTTTAGCAATGAAACTGTGCATGACACCACAATCAACTAAAACAAATAAGAAAGTGTCAAGGAAGAATAACTGACCAGTCACTACGTGTGTAGTAGCCTCTGTCTGCTCCCATCTTACTGCATAAACTCTGACTCAACCTCTACCACTACTTGATGGCCCTAAACCTCTTCCAGGTGCACTGACTCCACTATCTTGAGGGTGATCAACTCCCCTAACTAAACCACCTTTAAAGGGTCTCACTCTACCTCTACTAAAATCAGTTCCACCTCTGTTGGATCTTGCTTCACCCCTAGCTGAGCACTCAACAATCTTATGCCCTGACTGACTACACCCAAAGCATACAGTCTAATTAATTAAACACTCACCACTATGCCTTCTACCACACCTGGCACAAACTGGTTGTTAGTAACCTGTCTTCTGTCTTTGACTCCCTTTTTCTGACTTTCTCTATTGAATGGGTCTCTTACCTTTATCACCGTCTCTCTCTTTAGAGCATCACTAAATCTTTGTGGGGGATGATCTCCAGTCAAAACATCTCTAATTATGATCAGATGCAATCCATGAATAAATTTTTGTACTCTACTAGCCTTAGTCTCCACTAAAATCGAAGCAAATCTAATTAAAGCATTAAACCAACTGACGTACCCTTTCACTGTGCTTGATCCTTGTTGTAACTTAGTGAACTCTTGAGCTCGAGCATACATTATCCCTAGGCTTTTAAATTCTCTCTCAAACATGGCTTTGAACTCATCCCAAGACGAATACTCCTCTTGAACTATAGTCCTTACGAGATTCCACCATAATCTTGCATTATCTCTGAACATAAAAGCTGCATATCTGAATTTTTCTCGATCAGACATAGTGAACAAGCTAGTAACACTCTCAATAGCCTCTATCCACTCTTCGACTACTATTGGATCTCTACTCTCTAGAAACATAGGAGCTTGATGAATACCTAGTAAATTATAGATATGATACACTCTTTATAAACCATTAGTGCTAATTGTATCGGACCTAGAACTCTGCCCCTGATACTGACCCATCTCTAGCCACTACTGTCTACCCATCTGCTCTAGATACCCTCTTCTTTCAAACTCTGACTGTCTTCTAATTGGCCTCATTGGGCCCTCATCTTTGATAGGTATATTCGTGTCAAGTGATTGATGATCACCTTTGATTGGCTAGTGAGGAAACTCTCTCATCATTTCCCTGAAAATCTCTTTGACATCTTTGGCCCGAAGGGCTCTATAAGAGGTCTAAGATCCTCTCATCTCACTCTCACTTGAGAGCCTAACTGAGGCACTATCCTTTTTTTTAGAAAATCTAGGAACATAGGTTCTCCTATCTGGGAAATCACAAAGCACAAGGGGTTAAGTAACTAAATTCAAACAAAACTCATACTACTATACTTACACTGAGAGAAAGATGGGCTCTAGCTGATCAGATACTCTGAATCGCATGCATATGCAATCTAAAAATACTGCAATTCACATACACATACACTTATTTTTTGAAAATAATATGCATATTTCTACTCTGATATAAAAAATGTAAGCACTCTTACTATATATTACTGTACCTGCTTTTATATAAATTAATAGTATAATTTTAAACAAAACAACTAATATTCCCAATAATACATAGTAGAAATACCTAAAGTTGAGTTGAAATATGGCAGTGGGAAAACTCATGATGAAAAAATAAGTTAATATGGCCCAATACTTCATTTTTTTTTTATAAACTGAAAAATACGTAAAAAGTACGTGTATGTTTATACATATACAAACATTGTGTATTCACATGCATGTATAAAACTGTGAAAGCATGCAAACTAGAAACATGCTGTAAAAACTACTAATTGGATTCCAACCAACAGCCATCTCCTACTCTTAGCTCCCACGATACTGACCTGTAAGAGAAAGAAAAGTAAGGAGTGAGTGATATATTTACCTAGTAAGTGTTTCCTATCTCTGACCTTAAACCAATCTCCCCTAGAGGATTCTCACTACTATTACACTAAAAACATACATACCGAAAAGAAATCGAACTGGTTCTCACATGTACTGTTCTGATATACATATTCTGTGTTGGTATTTGTATTCTATCATACACGTATTATCACGTGATTTTTATGTATATAGAATGTTTACTGTTTTACTGTTTCTTACTAATTAATCATAAACTGAATCATGTTCTACTATGTATGTCATATGAAAATGACATATTATGAAGTATGCTGAAATTATGTCTAGACCTTGGCCTATTTATTGAAAATATCTTTTTGAAAACTATTTTAATGAAATACTGTTATTGGATCTGAAGATCCTAAAATATCTAAAAAAGCTTATATAAAAGCTGTTGTAAAATACTGAAATCTATATCTAAAAATTGTGTATCTAAAGACAACATTATGTTATGTAGACTGATGAATACAAGGATTCGGCACTCTGGCCATATGAGTTTCCTATGCAGACACGTACTAGAAATTGTCTAAAACATGTGCTACCATTGAATCTGAAATTTGAATATTGATCTATGCATGAAATACTGATAACTAAATCTGAGTGCATCACACTGTATACTGATCATAAAATTCTAAGCTGCTAACTGAGCACACCAGCATATGCCTAAATATATAATGGCTAGTATGGTCATAGACCTTGATGGTAGCTCCCATAACGAGTGTGTTGAAACTCACAAACATCCCTTCGTATTTACCCCTGAAATTGATGTTTAGATTATCGTATTTTTCTAACTGAAAACATGTATTTGGATCCTTGGATCTTTTTTTGAAAGTGTTGTATGACATGTTATGTCATGATGTGCATTTGATGCATTATATATGTTTACCTGATCTCTTTATATTGATTTATATCAATTATATTGGATTTACTATGCATTGTACTTGTTTTATGCTTAAATTCCCATTTTTGCCTAACACACAGGCGTGCGTGTCTAAGTGCATGAGCGTGCATAAGCTTGCACAGACCCTGAGCTAATCGTACATATTGGTTGTGCAAGATTATGTGATTTCAATGCATTTCTTATTTCCTGGTCATGCGTGATCGTGACATTCTTATGCATAGTTGTGACTCTACATTATATTGTCATGCACAGGTACGTGAACATGATCATGACCATACAAAACAATACATGCACGGGCATGCGTTACAAGTGCATAGTCGTGCATCTGCTCTGCTTCAGCGTGTTCATGACTGATCATGCTTATTCCTATCCAATTTGTAGTCCAAACACATATCAAGCAAATTCCACATTCAAATCACTTCATAAGCACCTACTTATTGCACTCATAACACCAATATTCTCATTCAATCATCTTAACATCTCAAATTCATAAATATTCATACATATCAACACATATGTCATCCATTTATGCATAAATCATCATCATCATCATCACTCTAGATCATTAAACGTGCAAGGAGACATCATAAGCATGCTGGAATCAAGCTCAACTCAATCAAAGCAAGCATCAAACATATCAAAAGAAAAAGGGAAAGAGGTAAGAAACACCTACCTCTAACCATGGCAACCTTGCTTCTTTTTCTAAGACAACTCACTCTTTAGCTTGATTGGAAGTTCCTAGATGTTGATCTTCTCTTCTAGGGTTGCTGGTCTCTGAAATTTGTTAAGAACGTTGGGTGAAAATAAGCTGGAAAAGAGATAAGATCAACTTAAACTAAGGTGGCTAAATCTCATCGTATGCACAGTTGTGCGCTTCAATATGCACGGTTGTGCATGGTTGGAAAATTGCACTAATGCTATTTTCCTGTGCTTGCATGAAAATTCTCTCAATAGGATCCATGTAAAAGTCACCTAACTTTGGAAAAACATCTATTTTACCCCTGAACTCTCTCATAACCTAATATTCTCATCAATTCTCATTCTATCCCCAGATTAGTAGTCTAAAAGACATTTCTAACCCTTAGATGTTATAGTTTGGGATTCAATTTTGGGTTTTGCAGCATGCTGATGGTTTGCATGCTCACACTGTTTCATATTTGCATGTAGTTATACAGTATACATACACACACCTATTTTGTATAAATTTCAAGCATATATAAGAATTATTTTGGGTCTTATGATCATATTTACACCATGTGATTTTCCGTTGTCATATTTCTGCTCAACATTTAGGTATTTCTACTATATATTATTAGAGAGATTAGTTTTTTTATTTAACTACATATTATTAATATTTTATACTAAAAGCATGTACAGTAATATATATCTGGAGTGCTTACACATTTCTAGTCATTAATGAACTGTTAAACGAATTACACAAGACTAGATATTTTTTTTAGAATTAGATTCACATTCCAAATACCATCAAATTTGAGTTTGAGAAGAAGATGTTCCAAAAACAACTTTTCGTGCCTATAAAGGCCATTATGAGTATGTTATTATGTCATTTGGGCCCATCAATGCTACTACCACATTTTGAAGTCTCATGAATAACTTATTTCGACCATATCTTTGTAAATTTATTTTGGTCTTCTTTGATAACATCCTAATATATAGCAAAACTTAGGTCAAACATGCATGTTATTTCTATCCATCTCTGATGATAGAGACGGTTAGATCTGTCGCTTCTACTATATATTTAACAACTAAATCTAGTCTTCTTCACTATCAAAGTGGTTAGATCTAGTCTTCAATCCGATCAAATGGTCATTTCTAATCATCTGATAAGGTTTTTTATGTTTTTTAAATTTTTTTATTAATTTTTACAATTTTGTTTAATTTTTTATTAATATTTTAATATTATATTAATATTATTTTATATTTTAATTATTTTATAAAATTAATTTTATTTTATAAAATTTTTATTCTAAAAGATAAAAGTACTTTTTTGATCAATTAAATTTAACGATTAATCATTAAATTTAACTATTAATTTTGGAGAATAAATAAATATTTAATTTTTTAAAAATTAATAGGTGAAATTTCGTTATTTATGGAAACCTTAGGTGAAAATAAGTCACTGAGTCTTAGTTCTAGTGGTTGGTTATGAAAAATGACAATTAATTATGGTATAAGATGTACGGCCAAACGACTTACTCTAAACTAAGGTTTCCTTACATAACAAATTGTCATTCAAAAACTTTTAAAATCCAAATACGCACTTGTTAATTAAAGTCAACCGTTAATGTAAAATAATATTAAAATAATATTAAAAAATTAATAAAACTTTAAATATTAAAATAAAAATTATAAAAAAATAGTCATCATTGTAGCAATCGACCACTTGGTTTCACTAGCGATCAAATCTAGTTGTCTCAATGACAAAGACGATCATATCTAGTAGTGGCAACCAGATCTAGCTATCTTTATTATCGAAAATGGTAAAAAATAGTTAATTTCGAATTTGCTAATCATTCATTTTTTATAACCACCTCTGTTTTGGTAACCAAATCTGACTATCTTCACTAGTAAGACAGTCAAATTAGTCAATAGAATCAAGTGATCAAAAATAACTATCTGATTAGATTAACTACAACCATTGTCGTCGATGACGCTACCAGTGGTGATGACTTTTTTATTTTTTAAATTTTTATTAATTGTATATAATTTTTAAAATTTTTTATTATTATATTAATATTATTTTATATTAAAATTTATTTTAATTTTAATATTATTTTTATTAAAGAGTATTTAATCTATTCAGTAAAAGTTATAGTTCAACCTGCAAAAGGGTTAATTCTAGGACTAAAATAAGTGCAACAGTTGTCCCTTTAAGAAAACACGAATATGTCTCAGTTCTATATACTTTGAACAAAAAGAATAATTAAATTAAAAAAAATACAGTCATCTGAGCAATAAAAACCCAAGTGAGCTTTGAATTACCAACCCAAAAAAGTAAAGAAATTGATTCAGAAATGGTGAATGAGTGAGAATCATGTGATCCACCGCTATCCAATGAAGCCATAAATTTGTCCATCAACAAACCAGCCTTTTGTTTTGTTTTTATTTTCTCGTGGAGGAGGTTGTTTAGTGTTTACTAGTACTTCTAGCCCTTAAAAGACCTATCTTTCTCTGTTTTGTTTGTTTGTTGTGTTTTTGTTTATGGTTACAATGGCTTCTAGTGCTTCAAGGTTCATCAAGTGTGTTACAGTTGGTGATGGAGCTGTTGGCAAGACTTGCATGCTTATTTGCTACACAAGTAACAAGTTTCCTACTGTATGTACTCTTTCTTCTTCAACATCATCCATCTGGGTTTGCTGGGTCTTTTTTTGGGTGTATTATTTTGTGCTTTGATGAAACATCTGAGTTCGGGAGACAGAAGCATTTCTGTGCTTTCCTTGACTTTAACAAAAATTACAAATTTTGCTTTTGCGTTAACTTGCCTTTTGGCCTATATAAATTGCGACTTATTTTTCCTTTCCAGATTTTCATTTTTGACTTACCTTTTTTTTTTATGTCTACTTCTTTTTCTGGCAAATTAAGATAAGAGGTAGATTATTCTTTTATTGTTCTGGTTGGCTCTATTTGTAGATTTTGAAATCAGATTTCTACTTGTTATTGCACTTTTCAGGATTATATACCAACCGTGTTCGATAACTTCAGTGCAAATGTGATAGCTGAAGGCACTACTGTCAACTTAGGCTTGTGGGACACAGCTGGTATGATTTCTCTGATTTACAGTCAGAGTCACTTAAGGTTCATGAATTTTCTCCATTGTGTTACTGCAAAGACAATATCTCAGCCAAATTAAGGCAATTTCTCATGTTATGTGTATTTCAATGAATATCATAGGGCAAGAGGATTACAACAGGTTGAGGCCCTTGAGCTACAGAGGAGCAGATGTTTTTGTCTTAGCTTTCTCTTTAGTTAGTCGGGCCAGCTATGAGAATGTTCTGAAAAAGGTGCATTAAGCTGAATTGTTTTTATTTTATTTGAGCATTTGTTATTTTATAGCCGTTTTCTAATATGTGGATACCTGGTCAGTGGATCCCTGAACTTCAGCATCACTCTCCTGGAGTACCAGTTGTATTGATTGGAACCAAATTGGGTAAGTCAGAAAACATAAAAGCATTAATACTGCCCCAATGCAGTGCCATTTATGACTTATTTCTTGTTTTTTTGTCAGTTTCTTGCGACATTAAATCATCCTTTAGTGCCACTGATTGTTGGAAAATGTCTTGGTAAATAGGCCCTCATCTTGTTTTATGGATCAAGAATCATTGATAATAGGAGTGGGTGTGGCATTTTCCAATAATAACCCATCTACAAAAGACAGTGTTTTGCATGCTTCTTCTAAAAGCAGGACTAACACAGAAAACATGGAAGTTAATTTCACTGATCTTTTATGGGCATACGCTAAAAGGTGGCTAAAATTGGATGGAAAGGGATGTTGAGATGACTGGTCTGTTATTTTGGATTACTTATTTGCATGGAAGATGAAATCATTCTGGTCTTGTCCATAGAAACAAGTGAAATGGTAAGCCTATAAATTATTTTGTGGTCATAGATTAACAATCTACATGAATTGCCCTAATGGCAAGCATTAGCAAAATGATCCTTACATCTAGTACCAGCATGTACATTTTAACCACGGGTGAATTTTAGATGTTCTGCTAAGTTGTGGCTGTGATTTGTAAAGGAAGCAGTGGAATAGAAATCACCCAAACTATGAATATCAATATGAATGAATATTATTCAATTTAATTCTTCATGAACAAGGTTTAAGAGTCATGCTTTGGTGAAGAGGTAATTCAGTTTTTAGGCATTTGAAGGCTGGAAGTAAAAATTGAATGTGCATTGAAACAATGAACAAACATTTAGTGGCGATTAATCTGAAAAAGCATGTGCTTACAGGTGAAAGGAAGAGGGTTTCATTAATCATAGGCAATCTGGTGAGGATTTTGATTCTTTGTTTAGGTGAATTGAGGCTTTTGACTTTAATATATGATACATTGTTAAACCACCTATTCATAAGGTGTATACTAGGAAAAGAAGGAGAAGTAGGAGATCCTTACCCCAAAATGAGGTGTCACAAGCTAACACACTTGCCATTCTATTATGACACGGGAGGGTTGCTAGAAGATGACCAAAAAAGGGAGGGACAAACCAACTATTTGAAGGAATAGCCAGAGGATTGGAAAGGAGAGGAAAAAAGAAGGGATTTTGAGAAAAAAAGAAAAGGGTTGCTGCTTTGGGAGGATCTAGGCATCTCTTGTTGCCAGGATTCTTATTTGTTATTTTTGTTGGTTGACTTTTTTTTTTTTGGAGTTGTTAGCTACTAGTTTTATGTGTATGTTGGAGACTAATTTCCTTGACTGACAATTCATAATATAAGGAGTTGATTCAAGGGATTTTAATTGTTATACTTTTTTTCTTTCTCATTTGTCGTTCACATTTAACGCAAGCTTGAAAGTGGGTAATCTGTAAATCTGAAAAATTCTCTATCAAATTTGGTATCAAAGCAGAAGAATCTGGGGTATGGTGTTAACAAGAATGGAACGAAGAATTGAAGATTTAGAGCAGGGACAGAGAAATATAGCTGAGTAGTTGGCTAGTATGGGATCTAAGTTGGAAGAATTAACTTTAAAGGTGGATGACAACCCTTGGTGGGATGAAGTAGTCATGAAGATTGACAGGAGCACCAATTTGGCTATTCAAGAATTTATGCATGAAGTGAGACATATATTGCCAGGGATGCCAAAGGAAAATCGGTGGAAAAGAAAACCCCACACCCCAATCCTCACATCAGACTCTTACCCATCAAGAGATAATAACCAGTCCCCATTTCACACCATCCATAAGATCCATAATCCAGTCGAGAACATCTGTCCACCAGCCACCGCTTGGTTTCTTATCTCACGCTCAGCCTAAATACTCGGACACCAACAAGCCAAGACCCTCCCATCCACCACCCATTTTAGGAAACCTACCTCAGCTATATCATAACTACTTAGATGCCAATTTTACAAGACTAATCCAACCACCACCTTACCAATAACATCCCAATAAATATTCTTTAAGTAACCCAACCAAACAACCCATGCCTGACAATGTTCCAACAAGATTTTCACTATTGCCCAAATAACCCAGCTCTAACCAAGTACCAAGGAGACTACTAATGAGATAATTTCAATTTATGAAGGATGGAGATATCGACATTTTTAGGCAAAGACTTGATGGGATGGATCGCCAAGATCAAAAGGTACTTTTAGGTCAATTGATTTTCTAAAAATGATAAGATGTCCTCTGTCATGGTTTGTTTGGAGGGTGTTGCCTTGGCATAGCTCAAATTCTGAGAGATACGACAACCATTCCTCCGATAGCAAGAAGTGAAGGAGGAGGTGTTGTTGAGATTTGGCTTAACTCAATTGAAATCCCCTCAAGAGGCATTAGTCACATTGAAGTAAAACGGAAGGGTAGGAGAGTATTAAGAGAAGTTTGAGTGGTTAGCAGCAGAGATACCAATAACGATTGAAGAATGGTTGATGGGAGTCTTCATCATCGGACTTACAGAGGAAATACAAGTAGAAGTAAGGTTATTTAATCCAAGTAGGCTGAATCAACTCATGTGGTTGGCCCAATATGTGGAGGCTAAGAATTCAGTTTTAAGACACATTACTAGACTGCCCAATACAATCAACCCATCATCCCTGCAAACCTAGCGAAAAGCAAACTCTCCCAGTCCAACTTTATAAAACATGTCAGACCCTTCTAGCCTTATTATAACACAAACCACTCAGCCCATAACACAAAATAATGTAAACCTAATTCTACCTAGCATGCCAAGTATAACCTTGGCCCACCCCTCACCATAAGCCCAAAGTTCCACAAATTCAAATCAACTTACCTAACACCTAAATACTCGATCCACCTACATTAGCCCTAATCAAGCTCGCTTCAATCCAATCCTTCCAAAATCAAGCTACACCCCAATAACCCACCCACACTAGCAATCTTGATTCAACAATGCTAGAAGCGGAGGTAGAGGAAGAATTGGGTGGCAACAACCTTTTTCGACCTCTATTAGTTGAAGAAATTCAGTAAAAAATCTCAAGAGGGCTCTATTTTTGTTGTGATGAACTGTTTGGCCTAAACCACAAGTGGCAAAATTGAAAACTACAATTGTGTTTAGTTCAACCAGAAGATGAATTAGCGGAGGGAGCAGACACTACCATTGAAGAAGGGATTGAGGGGACATCAGTAAAAGGAAAGATTGAGGGAACTCATATTAAGTTATCAGCCCAATCCATCCTAGGGATTAGCCCTTACAAAACACTGAAGTTGCTTGGGAGTTTGCTAGGGAAAGAGGTTAGAGTTTTAATCGATAGTGGAGCTAGCCATAATTTTGTATCTAATTAATTATGCAAACTTTGGGGTTAGAAGTAAAACTGACAAGAGTATTCAAAGTTACAATAGGGGACGGGCTCCAAATTAAAGGAGTTAGGGTTTGTGTTAAGGTAGTGATTGAAATTTAAGGAGAGAAAATAGTTCAAAACTTTCTACCGATTAAATTAGGGAATGTGGACTTGATTTTAGGAGTTAATAGCTTTTAGGCTTAGGGGAGGTTAAAGCAGATTGGAGGAATCTAATGCTAAAATATAGGAGAGATGATAGATGGATTACTCTGCAATGGAATGTCTCCATATCTAATCTGAGAGTGACTCTAAAATTATTAATGAAACATGTTGCAAAAATGGGGTATGGTTTGTTGGTAGAATTGAATTGCTTGGAGCAACAAACTGAGTTGAATGACATTGGGTTGATTGAAGAAAGGTAGAGAGAGGAATTATCTAACCCTGAAATAAGTATTTCACTAGAAGAATTTTTAGAACTATTTGAGCTACCAAAAGGATTACAGTTTGCAAGGGTGAGAGACCACGCCATTCAATTAAAAAATGGGGCACAATCGTCAAACATTCAACCTCATTGCTACCTTCACTATCAAAAAAATGAAGTTGAGTGAATAGTTAGTGAAATGCTAAATGTAGGGATCATTCGGCCAAGTACGAGCCCTTTTGCAAGTCTGATATTACTAGTGCGAAAAAAAAAAATGGGAGTTGGCGATTTTGTGTTGATTACAGAGCTCATAGGAAAGTTATTATCTTGGATAAGTTTCCAATACTAGCAATTGATGAGTTGCTTGGTGAATTAGGGGGAGCCTGATTTTTTCTAAACTTGACTTAAGGTGGAGGTATTATGTTTCAAATGCAGATGTAGAGAAAATGGCCTTTATCGCCCATAATGGCCATTACGAATTTTCAGTGATGCCAACTGGATTGTCAAACACCGCGGCGACATTTCAAGCCTTGATGGATGATGTGTTTCGACCCTTCTTGAGGAAGTTCATTCTTGTATTTTTTGATGATATCTTAGTTTATAGCCTCGACTTAGTCACTCATCAAAATCACTTAAGGTTGATCCTGTCGAGTTCTTACTGGCGGTTTGTAAGGGGATATGCGAAATTGACAAAACCTTTACAAGGCTCCTAAAGAGAGATAGTTTTGAGTGGATAGAGGAGTCACAGGAAGCATTTGAGAGGTTAAAAAAGGCCATGATAGAAGTTTCTCTGTTGGCACTTACAAATTTCCAAAGGGTGTTCGTGATCATGACTGATGCTATAAGGGTTGGCCTAGGAGTAGTTTTGATGCAAGTTAATCTAGGTTATTCTTTTCAACATAGGATTTTATTTTATAAAGATAGATTGGTTATCCCCAATTGCTCTTCTCTGGTTTTCAAATTCTTACAAGAATTCCACTCTTCTCTTATGGGCGGACATTTAGGTTTCTTTAGGACATATAAATGGTTGACTGTTTTAGTGTTTTGGGAAGGCCTAAAAGGAGACATCAAACAATTTGTATCCTCATGTGAAACCTACTAGCATAACAAGTATGAAGCACTCAAGCCTGGAGGGTTAGCATAACAAGTATGAAGCACTCAAGCCTGAAGGGTTGCTACAACCCTTACGAATACCGAATAAAGTCTGGGAAGCGATTACCATGGACTTCATTAGATGATTACTGAAGGCCAATGGCTTTAACACTATCATGGTAGTGGTTGATGGACTCACCGAATTCAGCCATTTCATTCCACTGAAACACCCTTATGCAACCAAACAACTAGCCGAAACATTTCTCAAGGAAAGTAGTGAGATTGCATGGGTACCCAGCTTCGATTATCATTGATCGAGATTTTCTTTTCCTTAGTCAATTATGGTCAAAGCTTTATCACCTCTCAAGTATTGTTTTGAAAATCACCCACAAACCGATGGTTAAATTGAGGTCATTAATTGGAGTGTAAAGACCTATCTAAGATGTTTCTTGGGTACTCGACCAAAATGATGGCCTAGATGGCTGCTATGGGCCGAGTATTGGTACAACATTACATACCATGGTTTCGTCGGAATGACGCCTTTTTGCACCTTTTATGGTCATAATCCTCTAACTCTTTTAAGATTTGGAGATTATGAGTCTACAATGGAGAAAGTGAATGCATAGCTTAAAGAAAGAAATTTCATCCTAGATGAGCTGAAAGAAAACCTGTTGAAAGCTCAAACCCAATTGAAAAAAAATGGTGGATGAAAGGCAGTGTGAATTGCATTTTGAAGTTGGTGATAAAGTATTTCTTAAGCTACAACCCTATAGATTTTGTTTTTTAACCACCTGACCAAACCAAAAACTAAGCCCTCGTTATTATGGACTGTTTAAGGTGATTGAGAAAATCGGGAAGGTTGCTTATAGATTATCCCTCCCTACTTATACTTGCATCCATCTCGTATGTTATGTTTCATAACTTAAGCGAGTTATTGGACCCACCATCCAGCCCCAACCACCTTCCGTTAGTTTAACTCAAGACCTAGAGTTACTCTTGGAACTTGCAAATGTGATGGTTATTCGACAGGGGGTAGATGAAAACCTTGAGGTGTTGATTAAGTGGAGCAATTTGCCAGATTGGGAGAGCACATGGGAACCCTTTGATCTCATAGATGACTAATTCCCTTCTTTTCACCTTGAGGACAAGGTGAAACTCGTTGGGGAGGGTATTGTTAAAACACTTATCTATAAGTTGTATGCTAGGAAAGAAGGAGAAGTAGGTTATCCTTACCCCAAAATGAGGTGTCACAATCTAACACACTACCTCATTCTGTTATTTCACGTGGAGGGTTGCTAGAAGATGACCCAAAAAGGGAGGGACAAACCAACTATTTGAAGGAATAGCCAAAGGATTGGAAGGGAGAGGAAAAATGAAGGGATTTTGAGAATAAAAGAAAAGGGTTGTTGCTTTGGGAGGATCCATGCATCTCTTGTTGCCAGGATTCTTATTTCTTTTTTTGTTGGTTGCTTAATTCTTTTTGTTAGTTGTTAGATGTTGGTTTTATGTGTATTTTGGAGACTGATTTTATTGATTGATAGTTTGTAATATAAGGAGTTGATTTAGAGTGATTTTAATTATTGTACTTGTTTTCTTTCGTATTAGATGTTCACATCTGACGCAAACTTGAAACTAGGTAATCTATAAATTTGAAAAGTTCTCTATCACAGGACTTGAAGAATATTAACTTGTGAGACTTTATTATTTAGGTTGAAACAAGTTCTTTGTAGTGTGATTTAATCTAGGTTTTGATATTGTTAAGATTGCAAATGTAAGGTATAAGACTTAGATCTCACATTGGAAAACATAAACTTCTAGTGTGGGGTCTATACATAACTTGGAGCTCTCTAATTAAAATAGCTTTAATTTGGGTGTTGTATCATTTGAAAAGTCTCAGGTTCTAACTGTTTAATGAAAGCGTTTCATATACTGATTGCCAAAAACACAGCTTGAGACATTGACGGTTTCATCTTATATTGACTATTAATGGAGACTACAAACATGTATTAAAGGTGAATTGTCTATACTTACTAATTCTCTAGTTCTCAAGGAATAGTTATTTATTTTCAAGTAATCAATTGATTCATTGCAAGATTAATACAGGAATAATTTGGGTCAGGTGGCTGCAATGTGATGATGTTTACAAATAAAAGTTGAATTCTTCTTCTTCTTCTTCTTCTTCTTATCTTTGCTTTTTATTAGTAAGGTTAGAATTTCCAAACTGAAACCCGCATGTTTCAGGATCGTTAGTGTCCAGAAACATGCATCACTTCTCTTTTTATTTGCAGGGTATGTAAAGCATACTTAATTAAAAAAAAGGAGATTAGAGATGATTTCACCAAAAATTACTGTACTTGTGTTAAGATTAATTCTCTCCTTAAGAGCTTCCGCAAGCCAAGAAATATTCCTTGAGATGGTAAAGGCCAAGTGAGAGCTGGTCTACAACAAGGCCATAACAGCCTTACATTACCATTAACTTTATTGTTGGGATTTTTTCATTTTCATCCCATATTACACCGGAAGAATGATATGTACCCAATTGTTTTCCGGTGATTCCACCACTCCTACCGCTCACACTGGAATTTCCATTGATTCTCCAACCTTCTTCTCAGTCAAATTTTCCACACTCACCAGAATTTCACCTCAACAAAGCAAGAAGGAAGGGAGTTCTGTCTCACAATCAACTATCCAAACCCCCAAATGCAGCAAGAATTTTAACTAGTAAAATCACAAGAAACAGGAGACAATAGCAACAAAACGGTAAATCAAAGTAAAGGAACAGTAGGTAGAAAGTAATGAAGCTCAATAGTTTAATTGCTCTTTGTCAATCAT
Organism: Anacardium occidentale; assembly: GCA_026122585.1. Lineage (NCBI taxonomy): Eukaryota > Viridiplantae > Streptophyta > Magnoliopsida > Sapindales > Anacardiaceae > Anacardium > Anacardium occidentale. The sequence continues at coordinate 15,483 of JAJEJH010000499.1, forward strand.
TACAACTATTCATTACAGTTTTCAAATCTGAAATAAAAAATACTCGGTGCTGCATTTTGAGTGCCCAGTTCTCTCCAATGAAAACTTGAATTTGATTACACAATTCTGGATAATTCTCCCTACTCCCTACTCTTCAATTTTTATTCATTACTCTCCTTTTCTTCACTCCTCTCCACTCTTAGCCAGCCATGTGTTGCCCTCAAGAGCTGCTGAATCCTCTTTGCTCTTCTCCCCCTTGGGCTTGCGAAAGTAAACTTTTATATTAGAACTCCATCAAAGAAGTTATGAGCTGCATTTATATTTATCTTTATTTATAATGGTAAATTAGTAATTTGTAATAAATTTAATTTGCTCAAAAAATGTGTGGCTTAACAACATGCAGATCTTCGTGAGGATAAACATTGTTTGGCTGATCACCCAGGAACGGTGCCTGTGACCACTGCACAAGTGTGATTCTGTTTATTGCTTGCTTTATGCTCTATCTTTGAAATATTACGATTGGTGCCCTAAATTCCGGGTTGCGTCTTTATTATATAATCAGGGAGAGGAATTCCGTAAACAGATTGGTGCTGCATATTACATTGAGTGCAGCTCAAAAACTCAGCAGGTATGTCAAAGCTTGGCATGGAAGTTAGTCTTAACGCTCAACAATGCTCTTTGAAGAAGGAAAATTAAGTTCTTAGGAGACTTGATACAACTAGCGCCAGAGTCTTTATTATGAATAATATAGCAGCTTTAGTGCTATTATACTAAACCTGTTATCCTCCCAACTTTTATGGATCTTTTGCAGATCATGACTATGCTTCTTTAATACTGATATTCCCATTGTTAAGACTCTCTGTGCTTTTTCCACACCCCTTGAATACTTGGCTACATATAACTAAGATGTTTCTTTTGTGAAATTAGTAATTGATGATCAGTGCTGTTGGGTACACATCTTGAACTATGATGGTGATCAATTAATAAAATCGTATCCTTAATGAAATGGGAAATTAGACAAATTGACCAACTGGCTTATCAATGACACTATGACTGAATGATATATTTGACTTATTTATTGTTTAAAAGTAATTAAATCCTGTACCAAGGTTGTACCATGTCTACTTAGAGCTGGACTGGTGATTTATTCCCTGGTAATACACAGACTTGAGTTTTACTGAGTCTATCTATTGCTTTTAGAGGTGGTCTCCAATAAATTTGCCTAAGACACTTATATTATGCCTATGATACCATGCTCTAGATGACCTGAGTGTATTCCATTGCAGAATGTGAAGGCAGCGTTTGATGCTGCAATCAGGGTAGTTATCAAACCTCCACAGAAACAGAAGAAGAAAAAGCAACATCGAGGATGCCTACTGTCAGTATTCTTATTTCTCAATCCTACTAAGACTTGATTATTGTCTCTTGATTGTGCTTTTGCAACATGTTCTGATATGCAGTTGGGAATTTCTAATAAGATATCTACTGACGTGTGCTTGTAATGCACTTTATCAATAATTCTCCTCAACCATCCATCTTGTGTGTGCGTAAAACTTTCCACCATTTTAAATGCTAGAAGATTCTTTTGTTGTGTATGATATCCTTTCTGACATTCTTTCATAACGAGGATTAATAGTTTTAATGTACTTCTTAGGGTAAGGAAAGTCCCTCCAAAATGCCAAGAGAACAAAAGATAGGAATAAGTCGTAACAAACAACAATGTCCATATAAAATTAGGGTGCTAGATGTCCCATGGTATTCATTCAGCCCATAAAAATGGATCAGATTCAGTTTAATGGACATTAGCATCCCAAACAACCATAACTATAATGAGAATTGTGATTCAATGAAGATGGGAAATACATGGCTGAGCAGAAATTTGTGAGATTTAAGCCGAGGCTATCAGATGAATTATTCTAGCTGAAGCTATCACAGATGGCAATTTACTTTTAGCCTGTAAGTGCATAATAAGCACTTAACAGCAGCCATTACCACAAAAATTAGTAGCAGTATTCCAGTTAATGGAATATAGGGAACAATTATTATTTTCTTACTCGTAGTTTTGTATTCAAATTTGGTGATGTTTTTCTGCTTACATATATCTCGTTTATCTGGGTTTCTCTATTTTTTATTTTTATTGGGCATTACTTCGTGGCAATTTAACTTGTAGAAATGTCTTTTGTGGGAGAAACCTTGTGGATCTGAAATGAGAAACATCTTCATCAGAACCATTGTGCATTGATTAATAAGCTTGTTTCAACTCACAAATGACTGTCTGGAGATTCTTCACGACGCTGTTGGGGTCCTGTCCTGTGTGTTTGATTTCCATTGTTTGGTTTTCATGGAACCTTATTTCAGTAGGCTGCAGTCGAACATCTCTGTATGTCACCCAGTGGATTTGGTGTAATTACTATCTAATCTTTTGATCCAATCATTGTGTAGAAAAGATGTCAATGAGCTGCTAATCTGTGTTATTAGATTTGCTGAAAAGAGTTAGAAAGTTTAGTTGCGTTTTGACTTACATTATAGGTGTGTTTTTGTTTTGTTTGGTTTCAGTTTACTTTGTTGCTCTGAAGCAGTATTGACTTTTTATCTCATATATAATCACTAGTTTATCAAGGGCATTCTTATTGACAGTCAACGACTGGGTTTGCTGATATTCTTGTCTTAAAGTTTGGCACAAGAAATTCACCACTTTTCTGCAGTCAAAAGCTTGCTGATGGGTGGATGACTAGATTCGAGTGAAAAACAACGCTGCTATAATAATAATAATCATGCAGTGAGGACGTATCCAAGCACACCACTCCCACAACCATTTCTGATTGAAAGATCAAGGACCAACCACCCGAATGCCAAAAAAATTTGCTACCAACTAATAAATTTATAATTCGTGATGCTCATCTTGATGCCAAGATGCAGACGTTGTGTACTAAACAACTTGTGTTGACCTTCCAAAACTGGATCCTGCCTATTAAACAAATCGAGGCAGAAACACAAAAAGGGACATCTATACATTGACTGGTTTCAGAATTCCATTTCAATCTCAGCCATTGGTTTCCCGTCCCTGTCATCTTGGTCATTAATAATAGATACAAATCGGAATCAAGCCCACATCCAATACTTTGGTTTCCCAAACCAATGCCTAACATAACCAAGCTGGCTTTATGGAGAAACAAATACCAGGAGCGTGTAGTTTGTAAAAAACATATTCATACAAAGTAACACTAACAGTTCATGATGATAGAGCCAAAACTCACACCACCAACAATAAATGCAAATTATTCAAAACTCAAACCTGATCTTTCTCCAAGTTTTTTGGATCAGTAATTCGGTCCAGTATCATGAGTTCAACACCACCATTAACAGTCAAAATCCAGTAAATCTTTTATCATAGAATTCGTAACATGAGTAACTAAGCCAAATACATATAGCATTGAAACGTATTTTTCATATTAGACATTAAAAAAAATTTTGACAACTGGACCCAAGTGCACAACATATCAGAGGGAATCTTTAACATTATTAGTTCGGTCTCTCTGTGTTACAGGAGTCATCTTTAAGGCCAACTCAATTGAACATCAGTCCAAAATGATAACACAAAAGCAATTTGCAGACAAAATAATGCTGTAAATAAGAAGATCCTTATCAGCAATCTTATCTAACAGCTAAGATGGGCAGATATTTAAAATACAGTAGATGAACTACAATGAGGGGTTAATAAATAAAATATACTAAGATAAGAACACAAGACCAACCACAGCAACTAAACCATGCCAGATCAAGAAAGGCTCCTAGTATCAAAATTCAGTGACCACTCTGCTTATATATATGCAACTAAACTGAAATTGGGTTGGGAAAAAGGAAGCAAAGAAAGACAAATTAACATTAAAGTACATAAAAAAGACTTTCCGCTTAAAGCAGATCAATTCAACCCCCATAATAAGGATCGGAAAAGGAGGGATGGTTCCGGGTCCAAAATTATATTTTCTTGATGCATAAACACCACTACAGGGCACCAATTTTGAATGTCTGGGCAGCACAATGCATGCTTTCCAACAGTTAAAATATCTACAAAGGGGAAACTGATCTGCACCTCCCAGAATAAATTCAACCAACAAACAGCTTGGAAACCCAAATAGATCTTTATGATAAAGTTGATCCAGCAGAAGGACGGGGGGTCGGAGACTATGGACAACATCAAACAACTCACTTACCACCCAACCTCCATGAGGACATGTTAGATGACCTCTGGGGGTTAGCCACTGTCCATTGTTGAAGAACTGAAGAAAACAAAAAGACATTAAAAGAAGTAAATTAGGGCCAATAAAATAAAAATAAAATAAAAAGGGCGGGCATCTACAATAACACAAGACAATACATAAAAATGATGTTTTAACCTCCATAAATAGAGAAGCACACAAATTTTTTACATTGAAAGACGGGAAAAAAACTGATATTTCCAACATCAGTAGCCAATATCTTCCTAGTTGGTATAAGGAGGAATTTTTTCTCATAACAGAGTTCCCAGAAACCACGTCACTATACATTTCACAAAAATGAAATCCTAGCCTAATACCAAGACTAATTAACTCAACGCAAGGCCATGTATTTAGACTATTGACAATTGATAAATACAAACTACACATGCATGGAGAAAACAAGAGAAGAACTTACAGGATTTCATGGGTCAGCAAATGGTGAAACATGCAATTCCTATGGCCATGAAGGTCGCTTGTAGCTATCCCATCCTCCTTCAGGTTCCTTCCTCTTCAGACCGCCACCAGCCATCTGATATATTCTTGCTTGCTCGTCTGCCAGGGCCTGTGAACTAGTAACAGATAGCTGCCTTGGCACAAGAGGTGATATCTCATCTCTACCTTCTATATCTGGGAGTCCAGGCCCTGCATTTAAGTCTAGACCCTGTCTTCCCCATTTCCAACCACTCTCAGTATTAGAACTATTGCTACCATCAGGAAGGCTAACTACAAAAGACTTTGGGTAATGTGGTCCCAATATTTGTGAATTGACTGCAGGGAGACATAGCCTCCCACCAGAAGATGAATCCATATATGTTGTTGAACCACCAGAGAAAGTGGCTGATGGAAGAGGAAAGGTGGTTCCAAAAGGGAAGACAGGATACTGGAAGTGAGGAGATGGAAAGGGAACTGCAGAAGATGACAAAACTGGCCCCCTGAAAACATCATGACCAAATGGGGTGCCAACAGAAGGGGGGTTCAACATCCTTTGGTGTGCACCCGGTGCAACAATTGAAAAAGGCGGCTGCTCTCTATCAGGAAATGATGGAACTGCGATGGTTGAATAAGTGTTCCCTCTGGGATACCATGATCCAAGGTTATCAGCAGTGTTCATCCGAAGACCAGAAACCGGTCGCTGGGGTGGTATGCTTCTAGCGTTCTGGTTGAACATTGCTGGTTCTGTACTCATCTCATCGACTACAGGTCCATCATTCAAATCAAAGTCCCTACAAGCACTAGCTTCACTATTGAAAAGACCAACTGATGATGATGTGACAGGCAGTACTGGAAAATCTGCTTTATGACCATTGCTTGTTGGGATGTTACCATCAGTATGCTCCTGAACTCTATTCAAATCAAGGTCAAGTCCAGAGCAACGAGCAGGTGTAGAACCCTTCTGTTCATGTGACACATCACGATTATTAGTAAGGTCAGATACAGAAAATGCATCTTGTGCAGAGCCCCGAGAAGCCAGATCCTCAAATATTCTCTCATCTGGTACATTCAAGTCAATATCCAATGGAGGACGACTATGCTTTCCAGGTGTAACATCAGAAAGAGATATGTTAGTTGCACCCAATGGCATCTCCAGAAACTTTCTCGGTTCAGCCGGACGAAATGCACTTGTTGCTGCAGACCCCTTCCAGCCAAGTGTCCCTTTACTTCTCATAAGATCTTCTGGTGGAACAAAAGGCCCTTTTGCAGCAGCAGCTACTGTAATTGAAGCCAGAAGGCTTGTAGAGACGGAAGAAGCTGGGAAAGGCAAAGGGCTAATCAACTGTTGAGCAGTACCTGAACATTCCAGAGCTGTCAAGTGATTCGACTTCCCATATTTTCCATCATCCCCATTAAAACCTTCATTTAGATCAAATTCAACTTTTACTTCCATATCAGTCACACCTACAGCAGAGAAAGGCACATCAGCACTGGCTGGTGAAGAGACCTCTGCTTCATCTACCTCACCCTCAGTCAACTTGGGAACTCCCAGCCTCATGTGCTGTCCTGTTTCTTGCTCTTGCAATGCAGGGGATGCCTCTGGAGGAGCTGGACCAGCACAATGATGCTTTTTAGCCTCATTATCTTCAACAGTTTCCTCAATGAGATCACGCTTGCGATCAGAGACATCTAAGTCCAAATTCGGTTCATTCTGATCCTCACAAGTCAAAGAGACCTTATTTCTGCATTCAGTTTTCTGCTTTTCATTAAGATGACTATTCATATTAACTTCATCAGCATTGTTAGCTTTCACATCATCAACAATTTCAGAAGCCATATCTTTACAAGGACCAGATGTAGGCAGCACTTTCACATCTGTTCCTTTGACAAAGTCAAAGTGTTTTACCACAGGTGAAAGTTTCTGTTCTGTCTGTGTGCCATTATTAAATCCATCATTCACATTTTTCTTAGTCTCACCATCAATTTCTGAAGATTGATATGATGATGATCCTTCAAGGGCTTCAGGCTCAACTTCTACAACAGGTTCAGAGACCTTATCCACAACTAATAAAGAGCTACTGATCTTTTGTTTAGCACCTGGGCTGCCATCTGTATCCACTCTGCTACCTGCCTTTCCCTCGAGATATTTGGCTGCAGTCTCTGAGATCTCTCCATTTATATCTTGTTTTAAATTCTCATAGCTCTCCTCAAATGAATTTCTAGTCTGAGGCAAATCTATCGAGGAAATACTTAAATGTCCAGTTGGATCTCTTGCAGATTTCTCCTGATTAATATCTGCATTCTTGGCTGGCAAAGAATGATCAACCTGCTTCTCATGTTCATCATTGGCACCATCAATAGACTGACCCTGTTCTGGAGAAAGATCAGCTCCAGGAGATGATTTCACTCCTGAATCATTATCATCACAGAGTTGCTCATGGACAGGAGTGTTTTTTCGTGGAGAAACAGGTGGTGAAACTACACCAGATTTGCACAACTCTCCAGCAGCCACACTCGCAAGCAGATTCATTCCAATATCATCCCCAACTGGAGCAGATGCAGCAACTGCAGAATACTTGACCAAAGCACTGAAAGGAATTTGTTGCCGTCTTGTATTTTTATGTTCATTTCCTGATGGTAAAGAAGCATCTATGGAAATATCAGTAAACGCCCTTGTATCATCATCAGCCTGACAGGCTTCTTCATCAGAAGCAAAAGAAGGTGCCCCATCTCCCTTGTCAACTCCAAGAATTGTTTCATTCTTTTCCTTGGGGCTATGATCAAACTGATCATGCTTCTCTGAGAGCACAGGAGAAGATGCTCTGCTGTTTGTGACCGCAGCATCTTCAAGAGATCCTGCACTGGCACTTTGGGCTGGACTGCGACCTCGATTTGGGATCTTAACTATTAGCTTGTGATTATTCCCCTCAATAACAGATACATCAATTGCTTTTTCACTCGTTAAACTCAACTGAGATGGTCTTTCTGAAGCTTGATTCCTGTGCTGAGAAGTTCTGTTTGATCCAGTTTCTCTTTGAACCCCGGAAAGATTTGAACAAGGGAAACCATTAACAGATTTTCGAGACCGCAAAGAACCAGGTGATGCCTTATTTGCAGTCACTGAAACAGAGGTAGAGCTCCTAGTATCCTCTTTCCCGCAGAATGCCCCAATTTTGGCATGGTCAACGGAACAAGAATGACTATTGTTGTGGGAATGACCAGCACTGCTGCTTTTCTCATCCTTTGCTGGAGTTGCAGGTAGGTCAGTTGCACCAACACCAGCAGAATTGCCAGATTGTCCATCTTTTAGGTTAGTGCCCACTGATGTAGGTGATGGTGCTGACTTCACAGACACTGGAGACGCAAATGCTGACTTTGTAGCGGTCTCCCCTGGTACAAGCTTGACTGAAGAAGTTTTAGAAGCAGTAGGCTGTATCACCAAGCTCTTTATAGCAACCTCAGAAGATACACCTGACTGTCTGTTCCCACCAGGAGTAACCTCGGGAAGCCTGGGCCTAGCTGGCCAGGAGACAGCCTGATTTGGGTTTGCATCCATTTCAGCCTCAACACCTTTCTTCCAGGTGTCAACTAAACTCCTTGCTTTCTTCTGAATTTCCAAATTCTTGTGCGTACGCAAATGATTCACAGACTTACCAATGTTGCACATTTTCAGTGCATGAAGATTTATAGGCAGCTTATCAAGAGCGTGAAGTAAAATTAAGAGAAACTCCTCAATTGATTTATCACCATCCTTAGGGCTGTTACCATCACCAATCTTTCCTTTGTGGACCTCTTGGAGCCATTCATCATACACAGGCAAACCTTCAAGCTGCACAAACCAATAAAGGCAATCATAATTGTCCGTCGCAGCCACCACACCAGCAAGCATTGACCGGCAAACCCAATCTATTTTTTTCTCAGGTGTCATGAGCCGCACCAATTTCTCTACCCCATCATAGTCTACAAGTCCCCCTTTATCTGTAATTTTGGCAATCTCAGATTTTAAACTATCTGTTCTATTATGACCAGAATCCCCATCCTCCATTCTTGAAGAACGTTCTCGCTTAACAGGCTCAGATACCTGCTCACTCCTCTCCCTTTTCTTCCCTTTTCCTTGTGATGGATATGAGGAAGCACTGTTCTGAACACTATCGGAACCCGGTTTTAATTGTGAAGTAGAAGTTGGTCCATTCATTGGCTTTGGGGAACGGCCACCTGGTGGCACTGTTGCATGCATTTCTACACGAGTCTTATACAATAGTTGATCTATTTCTTCCTGTCGGTCCTAAGAAATAAAAGACATTGATCAACCGGTAAGAATAAAGAAGCAGTAGCTAAAAAGGAAAAAAGAGAAACACACAAGAGCATAAAAAACTTACAGTCATATAGTCTTTATCAGTTAACCACCATAAACACTGTTTGGTAATATCATATACTTTCCGGCACACAAAAGAGACAATTCCTGATGGAAGTTCAACACCTTTTGGAAGGAATGCAACTTTACACGGATGCAACAAGGAAGCAGCAGGAATCTCATCCTTATGGAAGGAATAGAAAATTTCGTTTGGCGCAGCCTCCAATGGGAAGTGTTTGCCAAGTTTTACTTCAGCTGGTCGATAAAGCCAATTTACACTTAATGTTAACTTATTCTCTTCACCAACAGTCACTGAACGAATTATTCCAATGAAGGGAGGAGAATCCTGGGGAGGTAGGAAAAGAGCACAATCACCAACACTAATTTTGCGTCCATCCTGCGGAGAATATTTTGGAGCTTAGTGATTGAAAGAACGAGTTAACAGCAGAAGAAATAAAATGGAGTATTCCACAATTGACTCTCTTTGAACTAACACAAACCCTAACATTTATACTGATAAATCATTCCTAAAATCAGCATAATCTTCATTATCCTTAGTGCTGATTAGATTCACTTGCGAAGCCACTAGATCAACAGTTAACAATAGCTATCATCAAGTTAAATATGATCACAAACTTTCATGGATACAAATATTTCTAACTGGCATGAACGCAATTATTCTCTCTAATTAAAGCAGTCCCCATTAAGCAGTTGTAATTGCATCACATACTGAAATCAGAGCATAAAGAGCATGTAACAGGGATGTGGCAATTAGGCATAAAAAACCATTCAAGAATATTATCTGGAAATAGTAACAGTGTGAGATGGTCCAAAGGTGAGAAGTGAAATCCTTCAATCTCTAATTATTCAAGAATCCCGATTTTTTTAGAAAGAAAGAGATAAGATAGGAAACTGCCTCAAGAAATATCTGTTAAACTTTACAAAACCTGTCCAACATTATCCACTGTAACAATTACCAAAAACATATAAAGGGTTTTCAAAATAAAAATAAATTAAAAAAAAAAAAAACTAAAAATTTAGAGCCTTATTGCAGGCATGTCCTATATCCAAATTCATGGTAGCAAGTTTCCACTTACACCACCATGTTCCATCAAACATTCAAGCTACAGGAAGCTTGCAAAAGATTTGGGTGGAGTGAGACATACATTAGAGCAAGCTCAAAGTAGTTATTAACAAGTTAACTCTTTTAATAGTAAGTTAAATCAGCTTTCAGCACATTGTCACAAAAATCCTCCAACGGCTGGTAAAATTCGGTAGGGATATTAACAATAGCTATCATTTCATGACTTCAAATATTTCTAAATGGCATGAATGCAGTTAATCTCCCTAATTAAACCAGTCCCCATTAAGCAGTTATAATTGCTTACTATAATCAGCACATAAAGAAAAACATGTAAGAGGGAACTGGCAGTCGATCCACAATTAGGCATGAAAGAACTATTCAAGAATATTATCTGGAAACAGTAAGGGTGTGAAATGGTTAAGTGAGAAGTGAAATCCTTCAATCTCTAATCATTCAACAAATCCGATTTCTTTAGAGAGAAAGAGATAACATAATAAACTGTCTCAAGACACATATCTATTAAACTTTACAATACCTGTCCAACCTCTGCACAATTATCCACCGCACCAGTTACCAAAAACATATTGAAAATAAATAATAAATTAAAGAAAATATCAACTACCAATTAAGAGCATTATTGCATGTTTGTCCTCTTCCAAATTCACAGTAAAAACCTAAATACCTATTTGTTTCACAACAGCCTTTATTTTAGCAAGTTTCCACTTTGACCACTATGTTCTATTGAACATTCAAGGAATACCAGAAGCTAGCAAAAGATTTGGATGGAGTGAGCCATATATTAGAGCTGGCTCAAAGTAATTATTGACTGGTTATCTCTTTTAATAGCAAGTTGAATCCAACAATCCTCCAAATGAGACTGGTAAAAAGACGAGGGAAAAAAAAAACCTTAAAACAAGTTAGAAGACCTCATTAACCGTACAGAACGGGGCAAAGAAGGTATTAATGTAATAAATCTCCCAAAGAGTCCAAGAAAAATGGATGTCTTTATATTTCAAATATAAATTGCGTATTTAGCTGTGTTGTTAACTGCATAGCCTAACACGAATCATTTTAGATAAGTTCTGCCACGAATTCCTCTAAATATTAAAGGCTACTCATACCAAACAAACTCCAAAGACACCAAAAATTAAAAAATAACCTTAATGTTTCAATTTTATCATTCCAAAACCAGTTCACTACCTTCAGTTTTCATGAACTAAGCCCTCAAATCTAATTCACAAAATATCGACAATTTTACAGCAAAGCACGAAATTTACAGACATGAGGCTCGTTTGTAATAGGGGAGCCCAATCAAACAACCAATCAATAATCAAAAACAGCGTAAGGAAAATCGACAAAACTAGAAGATTACAAACATCGGGACAGAAATCAATGAAAACCCAGAAATCCCCGAAGCCCAACAGATTGACAAAAGTCTATAAACAGTAAGAAAAAGTAAGCACTAAAAAGCGAGAAATTAAAGGAGAAAACCTTGGAGAAGAAAGTAGTTGAATTGGGAGAAGAAGCAGAAGCAGCACCATGAGCAAGTGCATCTAAAATAGAAGAGCCACGTGGAAGGGCAGTCCACATGTGCCGTTTCGTCTGGTGGTCTTCCTCTTCACTAGCTCGCCATCCATGCATACGCATACGCATGATACCCTTGCATTTTGCCCTAAAACGAGTACCATCAATCCCTTTTTTACCCCTCGCTTTTATTCACCAATTCACGATTTTGAACCCACCCAACCCTAGATCATCAAACATATAATAAATAAAAAGTAAAAACCCCAACCCTAAATAATAATAATAATAATAATAAAAAAAAAATTGGAGAGATTAAAAACTGATCTAATTGAAGAAGAGATTCAGAACGAAGGCGACGAAAGGATTGACCTCACCCTCTCTCTTCGAAAAGGAGAGAATCTAGAAAGAGAAAATGAAACAGAAAAATGAACGAGTATGAGAGAGACAGCTAAAAGGGGAGGTGTACGTGTTTTACTTGGTGAGTTGTAATTGGTATGACCGTTCCACGTCAGCCGTGTGACAAATTTGGCAAATACAACCTTGTTGCATTTTTGGTAACATTTTGTTTTAGTTTTCCCTTCCTTTTATTTATTTAATTATTTTAGGCTTTTCTCCTAAAAAATTAATAAAAAATACAATAATTAACGAAATTAAATATGATTAAAAAAATTAATTCTATTATTTAAATAATCATATTTTTTAATTTTATCAATTAAGATATTTTTTACACTAATTTTATTCTTAATTTTTATAATTATATTTATTATCATTCACATTTTATATATAAATCACCTTTTTATATTAAAAGGATACACACCCCATTTAGAGCAAACAAAATTTCTTAATTCACATTCAAAATAAGAAAATCAATTATTCAAATATTTATACAAATTTAAGTTAAAACTTAATTATTGTTGAAATAAGAGGTTTACTGGTTATTATTATAAATATAAAGGATGAAATGATATATTGGGAGAATCGTTATATAAGGTTTAATTGATATTTTATAATGTTAAGACGAAATAAAAATTTTATATAATATAGAGAGGTTAATTAATTGAAGGTATATTGATATTTTGTCATATACAATTGATTAATGTTTTTATAATGTTAGGTGAAATGGAAATTTTATATAATATAAAGGAGTTAATTGATTGATTATCGGATTGAGTTTAAATGATTATGGGTATATTGATATTTTATCATATAAGATTTAATTAATGTTTTATAATGTGATGTTTTGTCATAGGGAACTTAATAAATATTTTATAATATTGGGGATTAAATGAAATTTGTCATATGATGATATATTGATATTTGATTATATAAGAGTCAGAAACTTAAAACATGAACTTAATCTCTAAACTTAAAACTCTAAAAGTAAATCAAATCATGAAACGTAATAATAAACTCTAAACACTAAATCTAAATTACAAATATAATATTTTACACTAAATTTAATTGATATTTTACAATGTTAGGTTAAAATGAAAGTTTTATTTAACATATAAGGCTTAATTGTTTAATTACCATATTGGGAGTGAAATGATATTTATCATAAAGGAGTATATTGATATTTTACTATACATGTGTCAGAAACTTGAAATATAAACATAATTTCTAAACTCTAAATCTAAAATTTTAAAAGTAAACCTAACTATCAAACGTAAATTTTACACACTAAATATAAATTATAAATATGAAACTTTAAACGTAAAAGTTAAACCCAAAATTGTAAACCCAAATTTAAACGTAATCATAAACTTTAAACAAAATATAAGCAAGACTCATCAACCTAATATGAAATCATAAATTATAATCTTTAAACTCCCAAAATGTAAAATTTATAAACTCCACAATTGTAAACTTGAAAATGTAAAACTAAAATTAATATATTAGACATGCAACTAAATATCGATATATTGTTATTATAAAGTTGGTTGAAATGTCGGAGTATGCTTTAGTTTGTTATAAAGATGGATGGGTGGAAGATAAGAATGAAAATATAATGAATTATGTTAAAGGGTGACAAGATGTGATTAAAATATCAAAGAACACAACATTAGAAGAATTGATCCAAATTTTGTGCAAAATTCTTCAGCTAGACAAGAGAAAAATTAAGATTGAGTTACCTACAAGACTAACAAATCTTGAAAATAAGTTGGTAATTACATGTGATTGACATGTGAAATGTCTTATTTGACACTCTATTCATTTAAAAGAATGCATTTCATTGTATGTTAAAGTCACTTATCTAATGGCTCTTTCATTCACATCAAATAACTATTGCGATTTTCATCAACCAAATATAACAAACTAAGTATTCAAGGGGATCCCTTTAGATGTTGTGCAAGAAGGCTATGTATATGACTTGGATAAGGACGAGGATGATTATATTGATGACATGACAGAGGTTCTCGTAGTAGAACATAATATAAAAGAAGAATTTAACATTGACTATTTTTATGGTCTGCATGATATACTCATATGTGATTTTTTTGGCCATAAGAATGATAGAGATGATAATCCTACTAAAGAATGAGAGTTTGAGTAAAAGATGCATATTCATTATGCTATAGTAGATCCAAGTTGTGCCCAAGAGCCAAATATTTTGCATGGTCATGTAGAACCACATCTGTAAAATGTGCTAGTGGCAAAATTTAAGTAGTTGCCTAATCACTCTGACTTGCCTTTAACATTACAAGCCTCAATAGTTTAAAGAGATAGGGACAATTATAAAGTAAAAGACATATTTTCCAATAAACAAAGTGTTATAGATGTATTCAAAAAACATTTCATAGAGAACGGATACTAGTTTGAAGTGGTGAAGTCAACAACAAATAGATGAGAGGTGATATGTCATAATTAGTTGTGCACAAAGCATATACAGGCAACTAAAATTTGAGTTAGAGTTTTTCCAGCTCTGAATCGTGGTAATTGAACATACATATACAAAATATCACATAATGCCACATTAACAATAAGCTCAAGCTTAGGCATTATTATGGACTTTAACTAAGAGGTTTAGATTGGTTGACTCAAGTTATCAACCAAAGAAAATTATTATGAACATTGCATAGAAGTATTAAATTGAAATTTTGTATTTCTAGGTATGGCAAACTAAAAACTAGGCATTTATAGCACTTCGAGGCACACTAGAGGAATCATTTGTCGTGCTACCAGACTACTACCTTAATTTAATGCAATATAATATTGGTATTTGATGTGTTAAAAGTTTAAACCCTAACTTCCTAACAAGTGTACTAGTTCAAAGTAATATGGGAAGTATTCAGAGTGTCGTATCCACGAGATCGCGTAAACAAGTACCAAGACGACACTACTTTTATCTAAACTATCAAATACGAGTCGAAAGTAAATCAACGAAATAAAATCAAACTTAAATAAAATAATTAACAAACACGCCTAGGTAAATCGAATAACAGTATGTGAGAAAATGCTAAGATTTCGGGTTCACTAATTCACTACAATGTAGGTTTTTCGTATGCTTATGTATTTCATATTATTTATGTGACAACGGAATTCCCTAAATTGATTAACATTTTTTCTCAAGCAATATTAATCCTAATTAACACTCTAACAACCTAACTATCTCTATTTAGGTTTAATTAAATGAAAATGCATTAAATTCTATGGAATCCACTAGCTTTCAGCACAAGCCTATTGTGTCTATGACTATTGCATGTATTATCGAATATATCTCTATATTTGATTAATCCATGGTTTGTATTTTCGCTGCTTTTATGCAATATCACCTCTCGGTCTCAATCACACAACAGAAATCCTATTAAAAGTGGCCAAGTTTCAATAGGCATTAAGTTCAGAATGCAAACTTACATGAAATAACATGTTCGTAAATTATAATTGAAAAACCCTACATATTCATGAATTAGCTAGCCATAATCTTAGCAAAAATTATTTAGTTTATCATAAAAAACAAATAAGCAATAAGATTCAAGCAAATTATAAGCATAATGGAGAAAATAAGAATAAAACCAGATGAATGTTGAATCTCTTATTGAAGTTGATGAAGAAATATTCTCACAATTGCAATCCAAAAAGCTTTTGATTGAATCCTCAAAATAAAATATTAAATCTCTGAAAATTGTGTGAAGAAACTCTCAAAAACTCTCCTAGGACGACCCTCCTAATTTCTAAAATTACAAAGTATTATATATGCTTAGGGTTAGGGGAGAATTTCAGTCAAACTGAAATTCTGTGAACAGTGTCTATGCCGCGGCTTGTGGATTCTGTCTTCTGCTGCTGGGGCATGCCGCGGCCTATAGGCTCTGAAATATTAAATTGCGATCATGTCGTGGCCTTGTCCAAGATTTTGATGCTGCGGCATTATGCCGTAGTCTCCAGCTTCTGGATTTTTGCATTTCATTCATGCCGCAGCATCATGTCGCGGCTTGAGGTTTGCTTAGCTAGCTTTGATTCCACTCCTCGATTCTTTGCCTCGGTTCTAATTTTTGGTCTCGAACATACTCACTTGGTCTTGTTTCGACTCGAAATTATGTAAGTTCCTACAAAACAAAAACAATAACCACATGATCCCGAATTTGCACAATTTAATAGTGAAATGGACAAAATCTCCCCCAAATTCACCCAAAATAAACCATAATATATACGTATGTCCATTATCCATCACAACCCCCAACTAGCGAATCACTAGTCCCTAGCAATGAAAGCAACTAATTTTATTTGATCTTACATTAACCAAAAAAAAAAAAAAATTATATCATAAACTATCTAAACCACTTCCGTAGATTAACATAGTTGCATTTAGCTTATGCAACAAGCCTTTAAACCCTTAGGTGGCCCTAGTGGACAAGTTATAGTCTCGTGAGGGTTTCCAGCGATACTACCCACAAACATCCTTCTAAATCAAATTCATAAACATATGAAACATAAACCATAATCTACATGCATATAACATAATAGATGAAATTAACTTCGGCCAAAAGACTGTCTCATAAGTATCGACAATAATATACAACACATTACTTACCAATATCACCCCGCACAAAACCACTTTGAAAATGTCACATCACTACTTTATCGACTTCTATCCTCTATTACATTCTCTCACCCATAATTCAGCCCTTAAAATGATTCATGCAATACCCATAAGCCCAAGGCACCCTAAAACTGGTTATTTTTAGCATTTTTTTTATCATCTGTTGCTAAGATTTTCTGTTCACACAGTAGTAACTCTCTAAATTTTCGAGACCCAATTTATTTTACTCTATTTTATTTCGAGGGTTGTACTTATTTATCCCTAGGTCATTGACTTGCCTTTTTACGCGAATGCTAACACTTGTGGTGCCATCACCCGGTTACTCAACAAGTAATGAACTTAAGGTGCATAGCATACTCATATTCTTTAGACAATTCAGTGTGGAGAACACTCACGGTGGACATGCCAACCCCCAACTTATTATGTCTCTAGAATATTGGAGTAGTGACCCTTTTCGGATATACTTTTCTTTTTTTTGAATGTGTATGCGGGTCTCGAGACTTAGTTTGTTTATACAGTGGAACATATCTCCTTGCTTCAGATAACTTGTTAGCTAACTCAAACCAGAATCAAAGTTACTTCTGCTTATGAACCACATTACTACATTTCTTGGGTTCTAATTGTTTTCAACCTTTCTTACCTCATACCTAGGAGTCTCAATTTTGTGACGATTCATCTCGCCATGTTTTTTATTGGGGCAACATCAATTCGTTTTGCACTGAAGCTTTGTCTTAACTAGTTGCAATCATTGACTTTTCAAGCTGAAGCTAAAAACATAATAACGAAAACAAACATCCAAAGTTTTTTTTTTTTTTTTTTTTGAATTAGCTTCTCAATCATATGAATATATTCATACATGATGTAACTAAACTTTCTAAGCCCTTGACAATAAAACTTATGGTTTTAACTTTGTTTTCTCCCACCCCTAACTTAGCATAGACATTGTCCCAATGACGAATGAGATATATGTAGCATCCTAGACCTTTTCGGTTAGAGTTTCGGGGTTAGAAATGAGATTCAGTGAGAAATTGGGAGTCTAGCAGAGTTCAGGGGTGAGTTGATAAGTTTTCAGAGTTGTGTGGCCTTCGTACGAATCCTTTCGGAAGGATCTGATCGTACGAATGCGCGGGAAATGAATTAAGTTTATTTTCCCTTGTGCACGCTCGCGCATCATTGATGCATGACCGTGCGTGGCATAGTATATAAGTGGGAGCCGTGAGACTTAGTTTCTTTTCTCACCCAAATTTCACTTGAACCAACTCTCTCTTCATTTCAGCAGCTCCTCCTATTCCTAGAGAAGAAATCCAGCAGTCGGTTGCCCCCAATCCGGTTAGAGAGCATAGAAATTAGTCTGGAAAGCTTGTTTCCAGAAGCATGGCAAGAGGTAAGTGTTCTTTCACTTCTTCTCGTAAATTCCCAGCATGTTTGATGAGTTTTGATGCCATAGATGAGTTATTTGCATGTTGATGAATGATGGAAATGCTTATATGGCTTTGCATGTTGGTTTTGATGAAGAATTTCCACCCTTGAAGCATACATGTGTTGTATGTGTGTTTTAGTGAGAGAAATGGCTTGCTTCCATGGCGAAATGCTTGAGACTTGATGCATGTGAGAGTTGGTGCTTGAATTGTGTTGTTTGTGGTGCTAGGAATGCATATTTGAAGTGTTATTACAATGGATTGTGAAATGGTATGCGTTTGAGGCAAGTTACTAGGCGGTGCTTTGTTGAAGAACCAGACGCACGACTGTGCGCCTGCTTGCCACGACCGTGAGTCTTTGTTTTTCCAGATGCACGCCCGTGTGCACGCCCTGTACACGGCCAGAAAATGCCCATGCACGCCCGTGTGTTCGCATACGCACGCCCGTGCATGCCTTTCAGTGAATGTTTTACAGGAAATTCCAGTAGCGTGCACGGTCAGGCGCACGACCAGAGCACGGTCCCGTGCGTCCTGGCTCACGCCCGTGCACCTTTCATGCATGCCCGTGCACCTGCAGTTTTTTAGAAAAAGAATTAAAAATGAGAAATTAAGCATGCGAATTTAGAATAAATGTTAAAGGGTTTCAGATAAGCATCAGATGAGCATGTATTCAGATAAAAAAGCTACATATGCATATCATGGCATTACATGTAGCTTCAGAGAGGATCAAGGGATCTGAATTCAGTAGTATTCAGTATTCAGAATCTGATGTACGGGTGAGAGCATTAGGGTGAATACGAGGGGGCATCTGTGGGATTCAGTCTTCTGACATCAGTCAGAACGCTCAACAGTATTTCAGATTCAGTTTCTGACACCAGTCAGAATACTCAGCAACATTTTAGTTTTACCATCTGACACCAGTCAGATTGGGCAGTAGTATTCAGATTCAGCTTTTTAGCCAGTAGCTAGACTGTTCAGCCCACATGGCCAGGATGCTGAATCCTTGTATTTCACCCAGTCTGATCAGCATAGTTGGTACCTTCGGGTACATTCAGAGTTTCAGTATTCAGATGCATGCATCCAGTGTTTTCAGTTAGCATGACATGACATACACATCATGACATGAATGCATATGATAATAGTGAATGAGTGAGATACAGATGATCAGTTTCAGATTTCAGCAAACGCATAGATGTATGAATAGGGCCGAGGCCCAGGTATGTTTGATTATTGTGTTTGTTTGTGCTTGCTTGGGTTGAGGGAAGTAAAGAGCGCTTACTGGGTGATCTTTATCACTCATCCCCCTCCTTCTTCCATCCTTTCAGGTGTTCGTGCTGGTCCCGAGGAGCGGTTGGATCGAGGTTGGCAGAGAAGACACGCACACACACCATGATCTCGGTTGTATATCAGTTTTGGACCTGTGTGGTCATATGTACCTTTTGTATGTTTCCAGATATATCCGGATGTACAGAAATAGTGTGAATGTATATGGAAAGGCCGTTGGGCCCATTGTACAGAACAGATATGTATATTTTACAGTCGATGTATGTATTTCAGCTTCCGCATGTCTAATTCTAAATGTATAGCAGATTTCAAGAAGATCAGTTTTATTTTCGTAGGATTCTCATCGTAGGTACCCGAATTTTCAGATCATTAATAAAAGCTCCCCATAGTTTTCAGCAGAAGGGGTACCCGTGGCGGCGGGTCTTACATTGGTGGTATCAAAGCAGTTTTAAGTGTGTGGTGCCTTTTTCTCTCCTCCGCAGCCGTCATCCAGACTCTCCTCACAACACGGTCAGGTATTTATTTTTCCAGCTTTGATTGTGATATATGATTCTAACCCCAGTTTGTTGTGATGCTATAGATAGAGAGGAGTATGTCCCTAGATGTCTAGATGAGACAAACAGTAGTTCACCCGCCCATCCTATAAGTGTTAGTGATAGGCGACGATCTCAGAGTACCTCCCATGTGTCGATGAGACCAGAGCAGTTGAGAGAGATGATTGGGGATGTAGTCAGAGAGAGCCTTCAGCAAGCTGGAGTGGGTAATATTCGAGAGCCAGATAGAGTAACTCCTCCCCAGCATGAAAGTCATCGGATTCTGAGGAGACGACATTCCCAGTCTCAGTATCAGTCACATCATCAGTCACAGCCATAATATCAGCATCAGTATCAGTCTCAGCCTCAGTCAGTCAGAGAGAGGCATCAGTATCCAGCTGGTTATGCAGATTTCAGTCAGAGTATGACTATAAAGACAGCTGGCACTAGTTCTTCAGGCAGACTTCATCCAATTTATCACCTGCCAAGGTCGTATCAGCCAGCGAGATTCAGTGGATCCAGGGATCCAGCAGTGGCAGAAGAATGGGTGGAGTCAGTGGAGAGTGTCATGGGGCTCTTCACTCTTTCAGAGAGAGAGAAGGTTAGATATGCGATGTTTCATCTCAGGGGTGACGCCAAGGTTTGGTGGGGTCTAGCCAAGACTTCCATCAACGAGGAGCAGGTGACATGGGCCAGATTCAGACAGTTGTTTGATGCTGAGTACAGGAGCACAGAGGTGTTGTATGCCAAGGCCTAGGAGTTTATTGATTTGGCTCAGGGGTCCAGTTCGGTCAAGGAGTATGCTACCAGGTTTAATGCACTAGCGAGATTCGTCCCGAGTTTGGCGGGGACAAAGATGGGCCGAGTTCAGAAATTTATCCATGGGTTACACCCTGTAATCTATAAGGATGTCATGACAGGAGCAAATCCTCCCCAAAGATTCAGTGATGCCTTGGGGAGAGCACTCGGATCAGAGGTCGGTTTACAGAAGATGGGTGCTATGAGTAGAGCATCTAAGAGAGATCAGAGGTCAGATGATAGAGACAAGGGTAAGAGACCGATGTCAGCCAAGAGATCTGCCAGAGGTTTTCAGAGTCAGAGGCAGAGAGTTACACCCCAGCTGCCACAGTGTACCAAGTGTGGCAGGCGCCATTCGGGAGAGTGTCTAGTCGGCCAGATTGTTTGTTATTGGTGCCATCAGTCAGGGCACATGATGGTAGCGTGTCCAGCTAGACTTGGAGCTAGTGGTGGGCCGAGCCGAGGTGGAGTCGGTCAGTTCAAAGGCCGAGGTGGTCCTCCTAGAGGCAGAGCCAGAGCAAAGAGAGATGGAGCAGATGTTCCCAGAGTTGGTGATAGAGCACCTGAGGGAGGTGTCGGTCCTTCTGAAGTTGGCGGAGGCAGAGCCAGAGTTTATGCTATTCGCCAGGAGCAGGCAGAGGCCATTCCCCACACGGTGACTGGTCAGTTACTTTATTTTGATACTCCATTATTTGTACTTGTTGATTGTGGAGCCACACATAGCTTTGTAGCTTGGAGTGTAGTGGAGAGACTAGGGGTTGACCCTAGTGTGGCCAGTAGGAGTATACATGTAGAGATGCCAGATGGGGGATTTGTGTTGAGTGACAGAGTCCTCCTATATCAGGAGGTAGAGATTATGGGTAGACTGATGAGGATAGATTTGATTCTGCTGGAATTAGCAGATTTTGATATGATTTTGGGGATGGATTTCTTAGGTAGATACGGTGCAGAGATAGATTGTGGAAGGAAGAAAGTGAGATTCCACATAGGCCCGGATCAGTTTGTGTTTGGTGAGGGCAGAGTTGACAGCCTGATAATCTCCAGTATTCAGGCGAGCAGATTGTTGAGACAGGGCTGTGTTGGATAGTTGGCCAACGTGGTATGTAGCAGTTCAGTGGGTCCGAGTATCGAGGAGGTGTCAGTAGTCAGAGAGTTTCCAGATGTATTTCCAGATGAGTTGCCAAGGTTACCTCAATGCAGAGAGTTAGAGTTTAGTGTTGAACTTCTTCCAGGTACGGCTCCAATTTCTAAGGCTCCGTATCGGATGGCTCCAGCTGAGCTTCAGGAGTTAAAGAAGTAGCTTCAGGAGTTGACGGATAAGAGATTCGTCAGGCCCAGTTGTTCACCTTGGGGAGCTCTGATTTTGTTTGTTAAGAAGAAAGATGGGTCGATGAGGATGTGTATCGACTACCGGGAGCTTAACAGAGTAACAGTGAAGAACAAGTATCCCCTGCCGAGGATAGATGACTTATTTGATCAGTTGAGAGGTGCAGCTGTATTTTCTAAGATTGACTTGAGATCAGGTTACTACCAGGTCAGAGTGACAGACAAGGATGTTCCCAAGACAACTTTCAGGACCAGATACGGGCATTATAAGTTCGTGGTTATGCCATTTGGGTTGACTAATGCCCCAGCGATCTTTATGGACCTGATGAACCGGGTATTTCATGATTGCTTGGACCGGTTCGTGGTGGTTTTCATTGACAACATTCTGATGTATTCCAGGAGTGTGGCAAAGCATGAGGAGCATCTCAGATATGTGCTCCAGAGACTGAAAGATAGACAACTGTATGCTAAGTTTTCCAAGTGTGAGTTCTGGCTTGATAGAGTAGCATTTCTGGGTCATGTGGTGACAGTAGACGGTATTTCAGTGGATCCCAGTAAAGTAGAGGCGGTTTTGAGTTGGCCGAGGCCGAAGGCAGTAAAAGAGGTACGTAGCTTCCTTGCGTTGGCAGGTTATTACAGGAGATTCATTGAGGGATTCTCTAGCCTAGCGAGGCCCCTTACTGCCTTGACTAGGAAAGAGGTTCCATTTGTTTGGTCAGATGATTGTGAGACACGATTCCAGGAGCTTAAGCAGAGATTGACTAGTACTGCAGTGTTGGCACTACCTCAGGAGGGAGTAGAGTTTGACATTTATACCGATGCGTCCCATCAGGGGATTGGAGCAGTATTGATGCAGAGTGGTAGGGTTATTGCCTATGCCTCCAGACAGTTGAAAGATCATGAGATGAGATATCCCACTCATGATTTGGAGTTAGGTGCAGTTGTGTTTGCTTTGAAGATTTGGAGACATTATCTTTATGGGGTCAAGTGCAGCATTTATTCAGACCATAAGAGTCTGAAATATTTCTTCACCCAGAGAGAGCTTAATATGAGACAGAGGAGATGGTTAGAGTTGGTGAAGGACTATGATGTTGATATCAGATATCATCCAGGGAGAGCCAATATACTGGCAGATGCATTGAGCAAGCGAGTAGCCTTATCCAGTCTTTCAGTTCAGAGAGAGTTGCAGTTTGAGATTGCCAGAGAGCAGATTGAGATAGTGACTGTGGGATTCTCCAGACTTCAGATCAGATCTTCTCTGTATGATGAGATTAGAGAGTGTCAGATGTCAGATGAGTGGACTCAGAGTATGCTTCAGAGGATGTCAGAAAGGGCAGTGCCAAACTTTAAGTTCAGAGATGGGATCTTGAGATTCAGAGGTAGAGTATGTGTGCCACAGAGTCCAGAGTTGAGACAGAGGATCTTATCAGAGGCACACAGTACAGTGTATTCAACACACCCAGACAGTACAAAGATGTATTAGGATCTCAAAAGAAATTTCTGGTGGTCAGGTATGAAAAAGGACATAGCAGAGTTCGTTTCCAGATGTCTGATATGTCAGCAGGTTAAGGCAGAGCACCAAAGACCCTCAGGTTTACTTCATCCCTTGAGTATTCCTGAGTGGAAGTGGGAAGATGTTTCTATAGACTTCATTTCGGGTCTTCCCAGAGTTCAGAGAGGATTTAATGGTATATGGGTAATTGTAGACAGACTCAGTAAGTCGGCTCATTTCCTTCCAGTCAGACAGGGTATGTCCACAGATCAGTTGGGGAGATTGTATATCAGAGAGGTGGTCAGACTTCATAGTGTTCCTAGGACGATAGTGTCAGATAGAGACTCCAGATTCTTGTCAGCTTTCTAGAGATCATTGTAGAGAGCCTTGGGGACCAGATTGTAGTTCAGTTCAGCATATCATCCTCAGACAGATGGCCAGACTGAGAGAGTTAATAAGATTCTGGAGGATATGCTCAGAGCTTGTTGTATGGACTTCCAGACTGATTGGGCGGAGTTGATTCCCCTCATGGAGTTTGCTTATAATAACAGTTATCAAGCGACTATTCAGATGGCTCCATTTGAGGCATTGTACGGTCGAAAATATAAATCTCCTCTTCATTAGGATGAGATTGGAGAGAGAGATTCTCTGGAGACAGTTGTGGGTCCAGAGATAGTTCAGGGGATGATTGAGCAGATCAAGATTATCAAACAGAGAATGAAACAGGCCCAGGATCGACAGAAGAGCTATGTAGATTTGAGACGCAGAGAGATAGAGTTTTCAGTAGGCAACAGAGTGTTTCTGAGGGTTGCTCCGTACAGGCACGTTCTCAGATTCGGCAGAAAGGGGAAGTTGGCCCCTAGATTTATTGGTCCCTATGAGATACTTGAGAGAGTGGGGACAGTTGCCTACAGATTGGCTTTACCAGCTAGCATGGACAGAATCCATAACGTCTTCCACGTGTCTCAATTGAGGAAGTATGTGGGGGATCCTTCTCACGTGCTTTAGTTTTCAGAGATTGAGTTGGCAGAGGATTTGAGTTATCAAGGGCTGCTAGTGCAGATTTTGGACTATAAAGTCAAGGTTCTCAGGAACAAGCAGATTCCCCTTGTGAAGGTCTTATGCCGCAGTCAGAGAGTGGAGGAAGCCACTTGGGAGGTAGAGTCTGAGATCAGGGATAGGTTCCCAGAGTTATTCAGGTGAATTCCGGGGTCAGAATTTTTATAAGGGGGGAGGAAATGTAGCATCCTTGATTTTGAAAGCCTTTTCGGTTAGAGTTTCGGGGTTAGAAATGAGATTCAGTGAGAAATTGGGAGTCTAGCAGAGTTCAGGGGTGAGTTGGTAAGTTTTTAGAGTTGTGTGGCCTTCGTACGAAGCCTTTCGGAAGGATCCGATCGTACGAATGTGTGGGAAATGAATTAAGTTCATTTTCCCTTGTACACGCCCGTGCATCATTGATGCACGACCGTGCGTGGCATAGTATATAAGTGGGAGCCGTGAGACTTAGTTTCTTTTCTCACCCAAATTTCACTTGAACCAACTCTCTCTTCATTTCAGCAGCTCCTCCTATTCCTAGAGAAGAAATCCAACAGCCGATTGCCCCCAATCCGGTTAGAGAGCATAGAGATTAGTCTGGAAAGCTTGTTTCCAGAAGCATGGCAAGAGGTAAGTGTTCTTTCACTTCTTCTCGTAAATTCCCAGCATGTTTGATGAGTTTTGATGTCATGGATGAGTTATTTGCATGTTGATGAATGATGGAATTGCTTATATGGCTTTGCATGTTGGTTTTGATGAAGAATTTCCACCCTTGAAGCATGCATGTGTTGTATGTGTGCTTTAGTGAGAGAAATGGCTTGCTTCCATGGCGAAATGCTTGAGACTTGATGCATGTGAGAGTTGGTGCTTGAATTGTGTTGTTTGTGGTGCTAGGAATGCATATTTGAAGTGTTATTGCAATGGATTGTGAAATAGTATGCGTTTGAGGCAAGTTACTAGGCGGTGCTTTGTTGAAGAACCAGACGCACGACTGTGCGCCTGCTTGGCACGGCCGTGAGTCTTTGTTTTTCCAGATGCACGCCCGTGTGCACGGCCAGAAAATGCCCATGTACGCCCATGTGTTCGCATAGGCACGCCCGTGCATGCCTTTCAGTGAATGTTTTCTAGGAAATTTCAGTAGCGTGCATGGTCAGGCACACGACCAGAGTACGGTCCCGTGCGTCCTGGCTCACGCCCGTGCACCTTTCATGCACGCCCGTGCACTTGCAGTTTTTTAGAAAAAGAATTAAAAATGAGAAATTAAGCATGCGAATTCAGAATAAATGTTAAAGGGTTTCAGATAAGCATCAGATGAGCATGTATTCAGATAAAAAAAGTTGCATATGCATATCATGACATTACATGTAGCTTCAGAAAGGATCAGGGGATCTGAATTCAACAGTATTCAATATTCAGAACCCGATGTACGGGTGAGAGCATTAAGGTGAATACGAGGAGGCATCTGTGGGATTTAGCCTTCTGACACCAGTCAGAACGCTCAGCAGTATTTTAGATTCAGTTTCTGACACCAGTCAGAATACTCAGCAGCATTTCAGTTTTACCATCTGACACCAGTCAGATTGGGCAGTAGTATTCAGATTCAGCTTTCTAGCCAGTAGCTAGACTGTTCAGCCCACATGGCCAGGATGTCGAATCCCTGTATTCCACCCAGTCTGATCAGCATAGCTGGTACCTTCGGGTACATTCAGAGTTTCAATATTCAGATGCATGCATCCAGTGTTTTCAGTTAGCATGACATGACATACACATCATGACATGAATGCATATGATAATAGTGAATGAGTGAGATACAGATGATCAGTTTCAGATTTCAGCAAGCGCATAGATGTATGAATAGGGCCGAGGCCCAGGTATGTTTGATTATTGTGTTTGTTTGTGCTTGCTTGGGTTGAGGAAAGTAAGGAGCGCTTACTGGGTGATCTTTATCACTCATCCCCCTCCTTCTTCCATCCTTTCAGGTGTTCGTGCTAGTCCCGAGGAGCGATTGGATCGAGGCTGGTGGAGAAGGCACGCACACACACCCTGATCTCGGTTGTATATCAATTTTGGACCTGTGTGGTCATATGTACCTTTTGTATGTTTCCATATGTATCCGGATGTACAAAAACAGTGTGAATGTATATGGAAAGGCCGTTGGGCCCATTGTACAGAACAGATATGTATATTTTACAGTCAATGTATGTATTTCAGCTTCCGCATGTCTAATTCTAAATGTATAGCAGATTTCAGGAAGATCGATTTTATTTTCGTAGGATTCTCGTCGCGGGTACCCGAATTTTCAAATCATTAATAAAAGCTCCCCATAGTTTTCAGCAGGAGGGGTACTCATGGCGGCGGGTCCTATAATATATGAAAGAAAAGAAAGTTAAAACGACTTTCCTGTTTAAGTATGAAGTGCAGTGAAGGGCTACCGTCATCTCGCACTATGCAAAAAGGCCATTTGCTACTGAAACTAGGATGAAGTATTATCAACAATTTCAGTTAGTACATCAAAACATAAGAATATATCATGTAGGATCAAGGGGAAAAATTTGGACTAAACACATAAATATCCATAGATAATAATAAGCATCAGGATTCAGAGACAACATTTAGAGAGTCATGAAATATCAGGATAATGTATAATTAAATAAAACTATGATTAAAAAGTTGTCGACGAGGTGGTAGTGGTAGGAGCATCTCCTTGATCGTCATCATCATCATCCTCATCATCGCCTTTGCTACTTTCACCCGTATTACCATCATCACTCTCGTTAACCTCATCACCTTTTGCACTTTCTTCATGCTGAGATTCTGGTATCCTCGGTCCTGATTGCTGAGAAGCTGGGTGGTAGAACGGGGAAATCGAGCTCGTATCTATGCCCCACTTCGTACACATCAATTGTTACATTTGGTACACCACTTCTAAAATTTTGAGCATATCTGTGTGCTCTCTGTGACAAGCTTGGACTTCGAGCTTGAGGGAATCGAGCTGAGATTGCATGAGTTACATTGGGTCCAGGGATGACGGCTCGAGTACTTGCAGTGTGGTGGAGGAAGACGGTCTATCAATTGATGGTCTGATATGACGTTGTCAGGAAAGTAAAATGGCCATCATGGCCTTACTCAACCTCGGGCCTGTCTTGATTTACCTCTCTTCTGTGGCATACACCACTCCTACTCGAACATATAATCCTGTAATCAGACTAGGGAACATATATGTTACATGATCGTGAGTAATACCGTTTTTAATCATGTAGTGAATGAGGGTCCCCACATTAATTAGGATTCTATCATGTATAGCACAAAGAAGGGCTGCCCTGTCTCGATCTATGTCGCTCACGTGGGATGTGGGCATCAATCGGGCGCTAATAAAATATTGTCATATCCGGATTGTGGGTATAAAAATCTGGCCTTAAAAGACTTGAGGATACCATCTCGATATTTCTATTGAGCACCACCATCTATTAGCTTTTGAAAGATTTGCTCGGGTGTTAATTTCTCTGTGTATTGACTGTAGGCAGCAGGGTTAGGCTCTTGTAATTGATAATAATTGTTGATTGTGTGCACATCAAATGGAACAGTCTTCCCTCAAACTTTCACTTTATGTTGTACAACATCAATCGCATTGGCATAAAATTCCATGACAAGAGCCGCAACAGCGCCTTCGGGTTCTTGAGCAAAGACTTCCCATCCGTGGGCGGTTATGACATTAGTAATGTCGGGGTAGCCACCCTCTTCAAGAAAGTAAAAGCCTTGTTCCTCGATGAAGCTTTTATTTTTTCTGCTAGCTTGTTCAAATCTATGTTATGCTTCAAGGGAGGTAAATCGAGGATCGACTTGTGCCATTTCGTCACGCGGTTGCCCACGTTGTCTTTTGCAGGCCTGTTGTTTTCCTTTAGAAGTGGCACGTGAAGTGGACATTTTAGGTATGGATATTTATTTGACCTGCACAAAGAAAAGAAAAAAATTATTTAATATATATATATATTTTTTAAACTAACATAAAAACTAAAAAATAAAAGGAAACTTGTACCTATAAGATGAATACTATGAACATGTGAGTATAGCTCAATACATTAAAATTTGACACTTTATATCATGCCTTTGAGTCATGAATTATCAATTGCAAGCTTAACATGAATAAAAGAGTGCCAAATGTGCATTAGAAATTCAATTGAGGCATTTATTCAAACACATGGTGCATGTGTTTGATTTTCATGCTATCACAAAATTCAACATATGCATAAACACAATTTAATACTTAGGTACAAAGTTTAATCTCAATTTCCTCTTAAATCAATCCTAATTGAAAGAAAATAATAATAATTATGAATAATCAAAATAATCAACAACAAAAGCAAGAACAAAAACAAAGAAAAAAAACAATTTGAATTTAAAAGAGTTTAAGGGATGTACATACCTTGATGATGTTGAGAATGGTGTAATGGTGGAATGGCTATGTGTGTTGTGCGTTTGAATGCTGAATATTGGTGGAATATATGCTGGCTGTAGTGGTTCACGGTGGCTGGAAGTGATGTGCGTGTGTGGTGTTGTGTTTGAATTGAAAGGGGAGGGAGAATGGTGTGTGTGAGAAATTTATTAGTTAGTTTTTTTTTTTTTTAAGTGTTGAAAAAAAAAGTATTTAAACTAAAACTAAAAAAATTAATTTTTTTTTTTTAAGAAAAAAAATTTTTATATGAAAATGAAAGAAATTTTTTTTTTTTTTTATACCTATGTGTTACTGTGCTCATGTCTCGGCATGATGTCGCGGCTTGTAGCTTTTGGAATGCAGAAGCTCTGGCGCACTCTGCTTGTGCCGCGGCCTGTTGCTTCTATCCCTGTGATGCAAATGATGTCGCGACATGAAGAAATTTGGGCCGTTTCTGCAAATTGACTTGTTTTTCACTCTTTACAGTCCCATTTGTTTTCACTCGACCCGAACACCTAAAAATTGCAACATAAACTAAAATTAAATTAAATTTTTGAAATAAAACAGATTAATAGAAAAACAAAATTAAATAAATAAAAAATTTACAAAAAAATAAAATAAAAAAAACTACACTAAATAATGCAAAAGGATTGGGTTGCCTCCCAATAAACGTTTGTCTAAAGTCTGTAGCTCGACTTTTCGATGGTCCATTTAGGTTGGATTGTTCAATGGGATGGAGATCTTTTCTTTACTCCATCCTCCATCTTCGTAATGCTTCAACCTCTGTCCGTTTTACAGTGAATGTGCCTTTTTCCTCATGTGATATTTGAACAGCACCTGATGGATATATTTTTGTCACAGTAAAAGGTCCCGACCATTTGGACCGTAACTTTCCTGGAAAGAGTCGTAATCTGGAGTTGAATAACAACACCTTTTCTCCTTCGGTAAATTGTCTTTTCATGATGTGTTTGTCATGCCATCTCTTTATTCGCTCCTTGTACAGTTTTGTATTTTCGTAGGCTTGATGCCTAAACTCGTCGGTCTCATTGAGCTGCAGCAATTGTTTGGAACCTGCATCTTGCATATTAAAGTTAAGAAATTTTATTGCCCAATATGCTTGATGTTCAAGCTCGACCGGGAGGTGACATGCCTTTCCGAACACAAGTCTATATGGGGACATTCCTATTGGTGTTTTATATGTTGTCATATAAGCCTATAATGCATCGTCTAGCTTTAATGACCAATCCTTTCTAGACTAATTCACGGTTTTTTCAAGGATACGTTTAAGTTCCCTATTCGATACTTCTACCTGGCCACTAGTTTGTGGGTGGTATGGGGTGGCTACTTTATGCTTGACTCCATATTTGCTCAGGAGGTTTTCAAATTGTTTATTACAAAAGTGCTTACCACCATCACTTATGATTGCTCTAGGAGTGCCGAACCTTGTAAAAATATGTTTCTTTAAAAACTTCACCACTACCCTAGCATCATTTGTTCTAAAGGCTTCAGCCTCCATCCATTTGGAAACATAATCTACGACCATTAATATGTATCTATTTGAACAGGAACTAGGGAATGGACCCATAAAATCTATACCCCACACGTCAAATAATTCACACTCCAGGATGTTGTTCATGGGCATCTCGTGCTTCTTACCTATGGTTCTCACCCGTTGACACATATCACAAGCAGCTACATAGGCATATGCATCTTTAAATAAAGTGGGCCAATAAAATCCAGATTGTAATACCTTAGAAGTTGTCTTGATTGGTCCAAGATGACCACCCACCTCTCTATCATGGCAATGGTGTAGGATGTTTATCATTTCTTCCTCAGGTACACATCTTCTAATGATTTGATCAGCACATATTTTAAACAGATATGGTTCTTCCCACAAGTAATGTTTGGCATCAGACAAGAATTTCTTCTTTTGATTTGAGTTAAGTTCTGAAGGGAGAATACATGTTACTATGTAATTAGCGATATCTGCGTACCATGGAATTGGGTTACTAAGGATGGCATAAAGTTGCTCATCTGGAAACTCCTCTCCTATTGGTGTCTCACCACTTTCTGGTAGGTATGGGTTTTCTAGGCGGGATAAATGGTCGGCCACTACATTTTCTACCCCTTTCTTGTCTCGAATTTCTAGGTCGAATTCTTGTAATAATAGAATCTATCGTATCAACCTAGGTTTTGCATCTTTCTTTGCTATGAGGTATTTAAGGGCTGAATGGTCGGTATACACTATCACTTTTGTGAGGACAAGGTAAGAATGGAATTTGTCAAAGGCAAATACTATAGCTAGAAGTTCCTTTTCTGTGGTAGCATAATTTTGTTGGGCTTCATTCAAGGTTCTACTAGCATAGTATATTGGTTTGAACACCTTATCCTTCCTTTGACCTAAGACCGCTCCTACGGCTATATCACTAGCATCACACATAAGCTCGAATGGAAGATTCCAATCTGGTGCCATCATGATGGGTGATGTGATCAATTTCTCCTTAAGTTTATGAAAAGCATGCACATAATTTTCATCAAAATCAAAAGATGTATCTTTCAGTAATAAATTAGTTAAAGGCTTAGCTATCTTTGAAAAATCTTTGATGAAACGTCTATAAAATCCCGTATGCCCTAGAAAACTTCTCATTGCCTTTACTAATGTTGGTGGAGGTAATTTTTCAATGATTTGCACCTTTGCTCGATCGACTTCAATTCCCTCCTTTGAAATCTTGTGGCTAAGTACTATGCCCTCCTGCACCATAAAATGACACTTCTCCCAATTTAAGACAAGGTTAGTATCCTCACATCTTTTCAAAACTAATTTAAGATTATTTAAACATGCATCAAAGGAGGAACCAAAAATAGAAAAATCATCCATGAATATTTCCAGAAATTTTTCTACCATGTCTGAAAAATAGCCATCATACATCTTTGAAAAGTGGCTGGTGCATTCCATAAACCAAATGGCATTCTCCTAAATGCAAATATGCCATAAGGGCATGTAAATGTAGTTTTTTCTTGGTCTTCAGGAGATATAGCAATTTGATTATACCCTGAATATCCATCTAGGAAACAATATAAATCATGGCCAGCTAGTCTCTCTAACATTTGGTCAATGAATGGCAATGGGAAATGATCTTTTTGGGTAGCATCATTTAGCTTCCTATAATCTATGCATACCCTCCATCCAGTAACTGTTCTAGTGGAGATTAACTCATTATTTTCATTTTTCACTACAGTCATCCCACCTTTTTTTGGTACTACTTGTACAGGGCTTACCCATGAGCTGTCTGAGATAGGATATACAATACCAACATCTAGTAGTTTGATCACTTCCTTATTGACAACTTCTTGCATCATCAGATTCAATCTTCTTTGAGGTTGGATTGTTGGCTTATAGCTTTCTTCCATA
This sequence comes from Anacardium occidentale, assembly GCA_026122585.1. Lineage (NCBI taxonomy): Eukaryota > Viridiplantae > Streptophyta > Magnoliopsida > Sapindales > Anacardiaceae > Anacardium > Anacardium occidentale. The sequence continues at coordinate 47,883 of JAJEJH010000499.1, forward strand.
AGAATTTTGTGCATGCAAATTGAAGGGCTAATGCCTCGAATGTCTGCTATTGTCCAACCAAAAGCTTTATTGTGCTTCTTTAACACCCTCAACAACTTTTCCTCCATAAGTCCTGTCAAAGATGTTGAAATAATTACTGGTAAGTATGAAGAACCTTCTAAAAATGCATATTTTAAATGAGAAGGTAGAGGTTTAAGCTCAAGAGTAGGTGGTTCTTCGATTGATGGCTTAGGTGTCTTCGTGGATGGCCTCTCAAGTGCCTCAAATCTTAGCTGCAAATGCTTTTTGTATGGTGAACTCGCTGCCAAGTGCGCCACTGCTTCATTTACATCATTTTTTTCAACTTCATTGCATATTGAATCCACTAGGCATACTTCCAAAGGGTCTTCAAATCTATTATTCTGGAAAAATTCACAAGATAAAGCATCAAGAGCATCAATTCTATAACAAGTATGATCCTCTTTAGGGTGATTCATTACTTTAAAAACATTAAATGTTACTTGTTCATCCCCCACCCTAAGGATTAATCTCCCTAATTGGACATCAATTAATGCTTTTCCTGTGGCTAAAAAAGGTCTCCCTAATATAAGGGGCATGTTTATGTCTTCTTCCATGTCTAAGATAAGGAAGTCAACAGGGAATATAAATTTATCCACTTTAACTAAGACA
>JAJEJH010000499.1:56236-73741 GCA_026122585.1 Anacardium occidentale
TTAAGCTGCAATGTAGCTTTTAGTAAATGTTTAGGTTCGGTTACTTTTATAACTGAGGGGCATTTTCATCATTTTCAATGTACATGGGTTTGGTGGATACTGCATATAATTTGATGGGCATGAAATTTTTATAATAATTTAGTAAAAATAAAAAAAATTATATTTTATTTTCTAAATATGAGTATTTAAATTAAGTTTCTGAAAATTCAACCCTTGATGGCCGTAATCTTTTACTAATGATGACCCACGCGTCAGATCAATCAGAGTTCACATGTAGCTTTACGCTTTCTCCAAAGGATATGAGGCCGGACTAAACATGTGACCTTTGATTTTGATTGTGAGGCAGGTGCACAATTACGCTTCTGTACAAGAATTTTCTTTAATACTTAAAACAATAATTAAAGAACATGATAATAGTGAAGGCCAAAGGACAATTTCCCACCCATAGTTTGAGGCGGGGACAAAGTCCCACCCGCAAGTTTTCAAAAGCCCGGTCTCCCACCCTTGGACCAAAATTCAAACTTATTTTATAATTTTTCAAATGAAATGATTAAAATACCCTTTAATAAATAAAAATTTAAAATAAAATTAAAAAAATTATTAAAAATTTAAAAAAAATTAAAAAATTTTAAAATTTTAAAAAATTAAAAAATTATTAAAAAATTTAAAAAAATTAAAAAAATTTTAAAAAAATCAAAAGCTGGCCACAGCGCATGCGTCTGCGTGATGGCGGGTAATACGGCACTAGGTAGCGTCTCAGAGCACACGGTTTCAATCGCGCTAAATCAGAAACCATTCAAGTAGAAAGGAAAAACGAGACTCGTACTCCAGTCTAGAGGAAGAGCGATCAGCACCTCCATTTCGCTATAAGCACGAGAAACAGCGTAGAAGACAATATCCAGTCCTCACCGGCGTTACCGGTAGCGAATCAACATACTCGCAAAAAAATAAGGCGGTGCGTCGCGCCTAACGAGGAAACTTTGTCAGCCTCCAGAACGAGGTAGCGAGCAGCCACACAGTATCTAACCGCGTCGGCATATTTGCTTAACTGACCGTACTATTTTTAAATTTAAAATTTTAAATTTTAAAATTATTTTTAAATTTTGAAATTTTGAGTACGAAAATTTTTTAAAATTTTATTTTTTAAAATTTACTTTGGTACCCCAACATTTTCCATTGCCATAAAATTTATTTGTGTGCATAAATTTTAATCATAAAATGACAAAATTACCCCTGAAATATTACTATTTTATTTAATATTAAATTTGGTCCAATAGTGGGAGACCGGGCTTTTGAAAACTTGCAGGTGGGACTTTGTCCCCGCCTCAAACTATGGGTGGGAAATTGTCCTTTGGCCCAATAGTGAAACGTAATTAAAATCACTTTTAATAAAGGCTCTCTCTATCTAGAAAATCTTAGACTACAGATTAGGAAACCAAATTCAAATTTAATTGAACTAATAATGATTTTTATTAGGGTCAGAGGGATTATTACAACGCTTTAATTATAACTAATTAAAAGGTGGTTTATAGTTGGGCAACGGAAAAAATGCTGTTAGAATTTGGGGGCATTTCAGTAATTACACGAGAGTTATATCTTCTCCATCTAATTTCAAAACGCGTAAAAGGCTCTCTGTGGAAGAAGAATAAATTCAAGTTCTACAATAATCAAAACTCGTTCAGAATTTAAATTCCTGATTTAGTGTGAGTTGCATTTAAGCATTCATCCATTTTAATTCAACTCCCGATCCGAGATCCCGTTTCCTTGTATGACACAAAGTTTCGCGGGGGAAGAAACGAAAAAAGAAACAAAATCTTTGTTCGTCTTCAGCGAATAAAATCCTGAATCGGACGACACTCGCTGAGTTTGATGACTCTGGAGCTGTTATCGGTACCTGCATTGTCTTTTTATTGATAAATTTTATTGAAGATGGTTGTTTCGTTGGATTTAAGTTTCTTGATTTTTACGAGTATTTATTTATCTTTTATTATTGTTGAAGAGTTTTGACGGAGAAGTAGAAGATATTCTGGAATATTTTCTTTGCTTTATCCCTTCGTTAATCTTTAATTAAAAATCATATATTATTTCTGAATTAAAATATTTTCTTACTGAGGTTAATTTTTGCTACTTTTGCTTTCTTACTGTTTCAGATTGCTGAAGGAAATGAAATTCGAAGAAAAGTTTGAAGATCGAAGAACCGGTTTCGTTAGTAATATTCAGTCACTGCCTCGTAATTTTTGGTACTTTTGCTTTCTTACTGTTTCAGATTGTTGAAGGAAATGAAATTTGAAGAAAAGTTTGAAGATCGAAGAAGCGGCTTTGTTAGTAATATTCAGTCACTGCCTCGCATGTTTCAGACCTTAGATTGGTCAAAATCAGAGTAGACTTTAGGGGGGAAATTATGTTTTTATCTTGGTTTAGGAGTTGAAAATCTGTTTATAGAGTGTGTCCATGGTTGATATTTCGTTTTAGGATCTTAAATCAAGCCATGACTTTGGCCTCTTCGGCCCCCGGGGCTTCTCCTGCGGCTCTTTATCCGCGGACGCTCTCCTCCATTACAATTTTAGTGGGAGGGTTGGCCCTGTTTTTGATGTTTGCTTCTTGGGTTCTAGTGTCTTACCCAGTTGGTTCCACGGTTCACGTTTATTTTGATGGTTTCGAGAGAAAGGTAGACGTTCCCCAATCTCATAGTAATAAAACAAGCATTAAAGACTTTGTAGATGTCACTGGTAGGAATTGGTCGTCAGGGCTCAATTTAGAAGTTAGGGATGTGGTTGATCAGAATATTGCAGCACCCAAGTCTAGTGGGCTAGTTTCCAACCGTACAAATGATTCACAGATTGATTTGTCGAGTATTTCGCCAAGAGAAGAGGGAAAAGATGGTTCAGTAGCCTCCAATATTAAGGAGGATGTTGAAAATAAGAAAATGGATTCTGCGGGCTCACCAGATGAGTCAGATGGTGGAGATGCAGGATCAGGTGATGCTAATAAAACTGGATCTTCTGACGAATCCAAAGCAAAGGCTGCTGCACCAACTGTGAGGGGTAGCAATGCAACCAACATTGGTTCAGTTGTTTCAGGTTTTTGTATTTTCTTAATTTATTATCTTATTTGCTTGTTGATTTTGATTTATCACTTGCCAAGATCTTTTGTTCGATCTGTGGTGGAATCTGCTTGGAACATGGAAATTGTTTCAAGAATAGATTCATTGTGTTTGCCTCTTTACTGGAGTCTGAAGATGGTAACTTTGCAATTAATCCGTAATTTTTGTAAGAACCATACAGCTATTGTCCAGTGTTAATATCATTTTACCTTTACCATTTCTCCCAAAGTAAGGAATTCGTCCAGTAGAGAGCAAAAAGGGAAAAAAAAAAAAAAAAAGCCCCAAAGTTGGAAAGTAGCTACTATTACTTGCCTTTTTTGTGGCTTACTCAATATAAATGGCTAAAAAGATTATATGCAGTTTGCTTGGCCATATTTGTTTTCTAAATTCAAACTCGGTGTTTTATTTCCACATTAATAACTTATGGATATTTTGGTATATTGAATTCAAGAAGTAATTAAATATACTGACACAGTTGAATGATGTATGCCAATTGTTGAAAGCCTTTTCTATGTACCAACATAGATGATTAGCATTGATTGCTCTAGATTAGAAGCAATACTTTTGCTGTTTTCTGTTGTATTATCCCCTTCTTCTCCTTACTCAATAATTCGAGCTTCTAATTTGCAACTTGATTATCTAACATGTAGGTTGTGATCTGTACCAAGGGAGTTGGGTTTATGATTCGTTTGGACCATTGTACACCAACAACACATGCCCTGTCCTGACGCAGATGCAGAACTGCCAAGGAAATGGCAGACCTGACAAGGACTATGAGAATTGGCGGTGGAAACCCTCTCAATGTGACCTTCCTCGATTTGATGCTAAGAAATTTCTGGAATTGATGAGGGGGAAGACACTAGCTTTCATTGGAGATTCCGTTGCTCGAAACCAGATGGAATCAATGTTGTGCCTTCTCTGGCAGGCTAGTATCTAAAGTTTCGGTAGTGTCATTTTATTGTTAATAAAATCTTGTGCTGCATCTGTTCACATCTTGATTTAGGGGGACTTCAATCAGGTAGAAATCTTGCACAAAAATAACATGGTAGATGAAGTCTAATTATCTTCAAAACCTTGGGACATATCTCATAATTGGTTACTGGAGTTATCTTGCACAGTTGCACTACTATTCTTAGGACTAAGATTTGCAGCCTTGAGGGGTTTCTTTAATGAGAGTGTTTTCTTATGTACACTTTGATGCAGATTTCTTTTCTTTTCTGTTCTGAGTTTGCAAATAGTCATTGGTACTCAATTTACCTAGGGAACTGAAACGGTCAAAATACTAATTGTACAAATGGCAGTTACCTAGGGCACCAATTTTGTAAAGAGATTACTATGGCATACATTTCATAGTCTTAAATAATGGCTTAGATGGGGCAGTAGGGTTGAATGACGAGTGATATACCTTATATTTGACAATTAGAGCAGTGAAGAATAGGTCAAAATTTATCCTTGCCCCAAACAATTCCCACTTCAAAAAAAGAAAGAAGTCCTAAAGTATGTAACTTTATTTGATGTGATGGCCTATTTGTATGGCCTGGTTTAGAGAATCGGTTAGCTAATTTACATTTGTTATTTTTGTGTATCTGGTTTAATTGTACAGTTTAATCCATATTTGCTCCTAAACCATGTTTTTACTAAGGCATTTCTTCATATCAAATCTGTCTGTTGATTCATGCTTTAATGAAGTCTCAAAAGAGGTTGGAAAAAGGAGAGATTTATTCTTGGTCCTCTTACATACTCAGGGCTGGCTTGTGTTGCAATACATGAGTCTTAAATCAGTGTGCTTAATTGTCATATCTACTGAGAATCAGTGGGTTATTAATTTCCAATGAGATATTTTGTCTTTGTATGAAATTTAATTACTTGGGGTGTATTCTTACCCAGAAAATAAATAATCATTGCATATTTTCAGGTTGAAGCTCCAAAAAATCGAGGGAATCGCAAAATGCAACGATGGTACTTTCAGTCAACGTCTGTAATGATTGTTCGAATATGGTCCTCTTGGCTTGTACATAAAACTACTGAACCATTTGCTTTTGCTCCTGCTGGTGTTGATAAGCTCCACCTTGATAGTCCAGATGAATACTTCATGGATTATATTCTGGATTTTGATGTGATTGTTCTTTCTTCAGGCCACTGGTTTGCCAAGCAGTCAGTGTATATCTTGAATAATGAGATTGTGGGAGGACAGTTATGGTGGCCAAATGCTTCTCAGCCAATGCAGGTTAACAATGTTGAAGCATTTGGGATATCTGTTGAGACAGCTCTCACTGCCATTGCTACACATCCAAACTTCACAGGACTTGCGATTGTGCGTTCCTATTCGCCTGATCATTACGAGGGTGGTGCTTGGAACACAGGTGGATCGTGCACGGGGAAGGAAAAACCTCTTGCCCCTGGCGAGTTGGTTAAAAACGGATTCACAGAAATAATGCACGAGAAACAAGTTACAGGCTTCAACAATGCGCTTAAGAAGGCAACAAACAACTCGAAGTTGGTATTGATGGATATCACAGAAGCCTTTGGGTACCGTCATGACGGGCATCCGAACCCCTATCGAAGTTTAGACCCAAACAAGATCACAAAACGAGGCCCTAATGGAAGGCCTCCGCCACAGGATTGCTTACACTGGTGCATGTCAGGTCCGGTGGACACTTGGAATGAGTGTGGTTGAAATTATAAGGAGAGAATTTGAAGGCAACGGAAGGTCAGTATCTAACAATTAACAAGTTTCCTATGAGGTCAACCATTTGCATTCTTTGGCTTCGGTAATCGAAGGTTAAACTTCTAGTACTGTCTAAATTATGCTACACTAGGGTTATATGCCATTTTCTTTTTCTTTTTTTTTTTCAAATTTCTTTTATAAGAAAAATGGTTTGTAGAGAAATATTCCACTGTTATAGATCTGGAGATCAGCAGCTATCATCGCATTGTATTAAATTCGGTTCCATGGCAGAGATTAATCTTTTTTTTGGGTCTAAAGCAGAGGATTAATACTATAAAAATAAATCGGAATTAAGAGGAGCCTAAGATCTAAATTTAATGCCTATTTTTAGGATTATCAGCTAGGCAATGTAAGTTTGAGGTCCCATTGATTTTGTTTGTTAAGTTATTCGTCTCAAATTCAAATAAAAGTTTCTTGATGAAGTTTGAAAAATATAGTATTTATTAATTTTATATTATTCTGTAATACTTATTAACTTGTTTCATGTTTAAAATAAAATAAATTTAAAAAATGTTTAAATGTTGTGGACATAAATGCAATTAATATTAAAAATATTTTTTCAAACCTTTTTTTTTATTAGGCCAAACGACAAGTTTAAATTAAAAGTTTAAAAAACTAAGTATCTATTTTTTTATGAAAAAGTTAAAATATTTTTTTATAAAATTTAATATAAATAATATTAAAAACAAATTTAAAATAATCTGGTTGCCACAATAGCAGAGGCGACTGAAAATGACTAGAATAATCGACATTGACTGCTTCTGGCAATTTTAGATGACGAAAACAACCAGATCTGAAGGACTCCGCTATCATGACAGTCAAATTTGATCGTCAATAGAACTAGATGACCATTTCCAATTGCCCAGTGGGGTTAAAAACGACCACCTTTGTCGACGATAGTGACAATTTTTTTAATTATTATTATTATTTTATTTTAAATTTATATTTTAATATTTTTATAAATTTTATTTTTAATTTTAATTTAAAAAAATAAAAATATCTCTTTGACTTTAGTCAATGATTAGGTATTTGGTTTTTAAAATCTTTATAGATGACAATTTGTCATTAAGCGAAACCTCAAGTAGTAATATGTCGTTCGACCTTTTTATTAAATAGGATTACGTGATTTTTTTAATTATTTTTATATTATAAGATATTTGTGTATATAGAGTATTTTTAATTTTTTAAAGTTATATTAGTAGACTCGAAATAGATTTAAAAATCAAACTAAATTTTTTTTTTTTAAACTCGAATTTAAACAAATTAGATCTAAATGCTGAACTTATCTGTTTTACTCTTATTTCTAATCTTAATAATTTAAACCTTTCAAATATTTGTCATCAATAATTCAATTAAAATAAAAAAAACAAATTAATAACAAAGATGGTTGTTAATTGATTACAATTATTTATTAGATATAATAAGATACCATTTGTGTGTAAAAATCTTTTGTTTTATTAAAAAATAATAACCCTTTTGCCAATATTAAGTTTAGACGTAAAAAAATATAATAAATATGATCACATTTAATTATTATTTATTAAACCTAATTATTATTTATGTTATCATGCTTGCTTAGGTTTTATTAAAAATATTTTTTTAAAAAAATATTTTTATATTCGCATTTATTTCAGTTCAGGTATTGGGCCACTTAAGTAAGTGACAAAAAGAAACTCGATCCAATAAGGCATGTCCACGTCACAAGTTTGCTGATGTGCTAAAATGCTACAAGTCAATATATCAAATGCATGGATGCTACATTTCTGAACCGTTATTTTAATGACAAACAAATGAACGGTCGAGATCCACGTCTGTGGTACACTCGAACTCACCTGATTATTTGACCCCGCTTTGGTGCAATTTGAAATTCAAATCAACTTGGTTCCTTCATTCCATGAGGCTCAAATCACGCCCGTCATTTAAAACACATTCTTAACGGTCCAATTTCCACCAACGGCTACCTCCGCTCTGTCTTAACTTCTTCCGCATCAAAAATATTTTCAACCTTTATTCTCGCATATTCTTACTGAGCTCATTTTCCAAGAAAATAAATATTTTCTCAGGAAAAACTAAAAACTCACAGACTTTGCTAAGAATAGGGAATTTGTAGAGCCCAAGCACTTAGGCTATTTTATTCTTCAGGTTTGTCCTCAGATCTATACTTTGCTATAGTTATTCTGGTTTTTTTTTTTTTTCCAGAATTTGTAATACTACGAATTGACGTTGCTAACCGAGACTATGAGAGCTACATTTGACGGAGCCTCATCGTATTATTTCACATTATTGAGACATTTCAATTAAAGAAATTTTGTGTTGTTTATTTTTCAGAAAAATACATTCGTCACACGTTTGAAAAGAAAGAAGAAAATTTGAAAGCCGAGCGCTCTCAATTTTACTGGTTTGTTTTTAAGATATTTTCTTCAGTTTCCTTGTCTATTTCTTAATTCTCTGTTTGGCTTCCGAGACAGTGTAGGAAAACGGAAGTAAAGCGAAATTTATAAGAATTAAAACTTTTTTTGTCGTTTAGAGCCAGCTATTCCGAGAAACTAAATTAAATTCCGCCTACTTAAAATTTATTTGTCATTGTTGACATGATCTATTTTTCCCCTCTTTTAAAGATGTCCTATGTTTCGCTTTGAATTTCATGAGCAACTCTAGTTAACCATTCATGTCAGCAATCGATTTTACAGATAAAGCAATTTTAGATAAATGTTTCTAATTGAGAGAAATAAAAAAGACCTGTTGAAAGAAGCTAAAAAAAAGTGTAAATATTTGGGAACTTCGAATTCTCAAAATGTGGTGAGAAATGTAACACTTGCTATCCAAATTTTATGATTGTGTATTGAGGAAATTAGGTTATGCACAGGTTCTGTGTGTTTTTTTTTTATTCTCGGTTCTTCAAGACGTTTTTTGGTTGCTTGTGATAAGTTTTTTTGTAACACTTTTTTTTGTTTTCTGCGAAAATTGGAACAATTTTTGTCTTAGTAATTTCCTGGATTGCTTTGGCTGGCCCAGGTTCTGGAACATGTCTAGCGTTCAAAATGATCCCCTTTTGCAAGTGGAGACAACTTGTGGAACACTTCTATACGAACTTCAGGTTGCCTATAAACTCTTATGCAAAAGAAAGCCATTTACGCAAAAACCCAAATTTTCATCATACCTTTGAACTTTTTTTTTTTTTTTTTAATTGTAAGTTTTTGAGGCAAAAACTATCTAATTTATGTCTCTTTCACTTGTGGAAAAAATCAGATAATCTGGGATGAAGTTGGGGAGACAGACACTGATAGGGATAAAATGCTGCTTGAGCTCGAGCAAGAATGTCTTGAAGTATACAGAAGAAAGGTGGATCAGGCAAACCGGTGCAGAGCACAGCTGAGGCAGACAATTGCAGACTCTGAAGCCGAACTTGCAGCCATTTGTTCTGCAATGGGTGAGCGACCAGTACATATTAGGCAGGTTAGAAATGATTCAATGTTTTCCAACTGGGTCTGATAATTTGAATCATGTGCGGTGATTGTGGTATTGCTATGTGAATTGGCAACTGATGATTTCTTGAAAGTTCTTATGCAAGTCTGTGAATTTTGTGAAGAATGGAAAACTTAAATTAGAAAATAATATAATTGGAAAATTTTGCATTCAGTTTTCGAGAATGATTGTTAGCATGACTGGTGAATTATTTGACCATGTTTCGTGGCACTCAGACTAAGGTGAGAAATTAGGCGAGAGCTAAGCTTTATACAATAACAAACTAGAAAGGTTGCAGAAGTATAAAATTTAAAATTTTGGTTAGTGTCAAAAGATAATTTGTTTAACGGATCCCAATTATTTTTCTTTTACCCTTTTTATTTATATATTTTTTTTCACTCAAAGTTTCAGTACATGTTGTTTTCGGTTGGAACTTGTTTGCTTACAAGCATGTATTTTCAGTCTGATCAAAGTGTCGGCAGCCTGAAGGAAGAGCTCAAGAAAATACTTCCGCAAGTGGAAGAAATGCGAAAAAGAAAAGCAGACAGAAGAAACCAATTCGTTGATGTCTTGGAGCAAATACAGATTATAAAAAATGAGATCCATGGATCAGCAGTATATACTTCTTCAAAAACAGTTGTGGATGAAGCAGATTTATCTCTCAGAAAACTTGAGGAATGTCAAAGAGAGCTCCTTGAACTCCAGAAAGAGAAGGTTAAACTAATCAAATACGTATCTATTTTTTGTTCTGATAAATCATCTAAAATTCTCTCTTTTTTCATTTACCATATTGATCCTTTGCTAACCATCAACATTTCTTAAACTTCCTGCTCGGATCTTGTATATGTTATGCAGAGTGATCGGTTGAAGCAGGTTCAGGAGCTTCTAAACATTTTGAACTCCCTTTGCTTGGTGCTTGGTATGGATTTCAAGTCCACCGTTACTGAAATTCATCCTAGTTTAGGTGACTCTGAAGGATCAAGGAATATAAGTAATGATACTATTGAACGACTGACTATTGCAATACACAAGCTGCGAGAGGTTAAGATCCAGAGAATGCAGAAGGTACCTAAAGTGTTAACTATTTTAGTCAACATTGACATTTTGTTCTGATAAATCATCAAAAATTTTCTCTTTTTTCTTTCACGATATTGATTCTTTGAGTCTTGGCAGCTGCAAGATCTTGCAACTACCATTTTGGAGCTATGGAATTTGATGGACACACCAATTGAAGAACAGCAGATGTTTCAAAATGTTACCTGTAATATTGCTGCTTCTGAACATGAAATAACTGAACCTAACACTCTCTCTGTGGACTTCATTAATTATGTAAGTCATCCTGAGCTTTCTGCCATTTCTTCTGATTCTGAATATGCAAAATTTGGGTGGATTTGCTTTGGGAGTGATAAGAGTCTGATGTGTTTTGCAGGTAGAGGCAGAGGTGTCCCGCTTGGAAGAGTTGAAGTCAAGTAAAATGAAAGAACTTGTTTTGAAGAAGAGAACAGAGCTGGAAGAGATCTGCAGAAAAACACACATGGTTCCAGAATATGATAGTTCGATGGAATATGCCATTGAAGCCATTGAGTCTGGTATGTTCTTTGATGATACAGGTTATTGCATCACTTTGTATTGCTTTTTTATCTCTAAATTTTCTAAATGTTGGACAATTTCTACTGATGCAGGAGCCATGGACCCTGCTAGCATTCTTGAACAGATTGAACTTCAAATAGCCAAGGTTAAAGAGGAGGCCTTTAGTAGGAAAGAAATACTTGAAAAGATTGAGAAATGGTTGTTGGCATGTGACGAGGAGTGCTGGCTTGAGGAGTACAACAGGGTCAGCTGTTACACCATCTCCTTGTATGTTATTATATATCTTAAATGGCTTAGCTTATTTGTCACCTGTGGGTGGTTGTACAGGATGAAAATCGATATAATGCTGGAAGAGGTGCTCATCTTACTCTAAAACGCGCTGAGAAAGCTCGTTCCTTGGTTAATAAACTTCCAGGTAGATGCTGCTGACTTTGAACTTATTTATCCTGCTAGTTCAGGAATCTTAGTTGTTTTTTGATGATTACAAGTTCTCTGGAGATCAGACATTATAATCTTTTCCATCTAGGGCTTCTATGTGTCTTTTCACTCCAAGTTCTACATATACTGTTTTATTCATAAGCTATGTTGAGTATTTTTCAGGAATGGTGGAGGCATTGGCTTCAAAAACCTTAGCATGGGAAAAGGACAGAGGTGTTCAATTCTTATACGACGGGGTAAGTATTCTGATTTAATCCTGAAGGTTTATACCCTACCTCACAGTTGAACTTGCACTCTTTCTGACAGTCTCTTAAATTTTCCTTGTTTTTGTCATTTACAGGTTCGTTTACTGTCCATGCTTGAAGAATACACTATATTGCGGCAAGAAAAGGAGCAGGAACGTCGCAGGCAGCGAGTATGAGCCTGTCATATTACACACGTGCTCTGGATAAACTTATAGAGTTCCTCATTGAAACCTGGGCTGATTATTTACAATTGTTTCTCTCTTGTAGGACCAAAAGAAACTTCAGGGACAACTAATAGCAGAGCAAGAGGCACTTTACGGATCGAAACCAAGTCCTTCAAAGGTTCAGAATGTGAAAAAAGCCCCCAGAGTTTCAACTGGTGGTGCAAGCAATAGAAGACTCTCCTTAGGAGGCACAATGCTTCAGACTCCTAAACCCGATTTACTTAGTTCCACAAAAGCTACTCCCCATTCACGTCCAATAAGGAAAATTGATCGGATACTCCAAAATGACAATTCCAATCTCCTATCAGCTGGTATGCCGGAGCTGTTCCATACATGTCCTGATTGCATTGAAGTCCACCAAGTAACTTCAGTCCACTCTCTAACTGTTTCTTTTTGCCATTTTTTGCAGGTGGAAAAGGCTTGGACATGGTCGGCTTTCCCACGAAAAAGCACTCCTTGGGCAGTAATGCTTGCGAACCAGAGTCTCCATTGATGCGAAAACCATTTTCACCCATCTCTTCAACAACATCATCAAAATCCAATGTAACAACAAATTTATTGGATGATTTTGGTACCAACAATGAGAGGACGACATGTCAGAAAGCCATTCCACATAATAATGATTTGTCATACTCATGCACAACTCCCTTGAAGACAACAACTACTACCATTGCGGATGAAGAAAACAGGACTCCCAAGACAATGCCAATTCCTCCGCTGCCCCCTACACCTTCAACAGTCTCAGTGACAATGCAAACCGCCATGACTCCGGCTCCTGCACCAACTGCTCCTATCCCTGTTCATGAAATTCCAGAAGAGACTGAGTACTCATTCGAGGAAAGAAGAGCCGGATTCATTCTACCAAAATCCCATATTAAGCCGATGATCCCAGTTTGATTTGATCAATATTGTTTTTATTATCATTTTTTTTTTTTTTTTTTTGCAATTGTAGTGAGATAAGTCAAGAGTAAATTGGCTTTTCTGATTGTGTACATAGTCTACGAGCCCTGACCGTGGACTAGGTTGTGAAAAATCGATTTGTCTTTATCCTTTGAACGCTTGTACTCTTCAAATAGTCCAGTCCGGACCCGACTGATATTTTCAGATTTCTGCTTACTTGTCTTAGACTGGTAGAGATTTTGATTATTTATTTCACAGGCAGAAATTAAGTGGCATTAACGGTAAATTATTGAAAATAACAGGGCATTTGATTTAAATTTTGTATGGTCAACTTTAATAAAACTGAAAAGACAAAGAGGGTGTCTGTATTAGTTGGATAAATGGCCTGGCTCTAACGTTAGCTTTATATTTTACAAATATTTCTTTTTAGCTTTAAACAAATAAATAGACAATTTAATAAAATAAGTAAAGCTTTTTTCTTTTCTTTTTCCAATTTTCATTATTTTTTTATTTTAAATTTTTTATCTTATCTCTTCCATTTATTATTATTAATTCACCCTTATCAAATTTCCAGGACGGACTTCAACCATTTTCTTAAACAAAATTCATAATTTGAGTTTTGCAATTAAAATATTAATTATTTTATAAATTAAATAAAATTCCCCAATAATTAAATAAAAAATTACTTTTATTTTTAATTTTTTAATTTTTTCTTCTTTATTTATTTCTTCTCCTTTTCCTGCAAAACCCTAAATTCATTTCGCTTGATAATAATTCTGTAATCTGTCGAACAATTTTTCATTTTCTTGAAACTTTTTCATTTTTTTTTTTTACTCAATTTTTCTGTCAATATTCAAGCTCTGTGCATTATTTTGCAATGGTGAAGATTTAAGTCACAGAACTGTATTTTATACTGAGAATTAACTGTCTTACTGTGTTTTTAATCTTCCCAGGCTCAAAAAGATTTCTGGGTTTGTTTCTTTGTTATTTTAAGTTAATCAACTTGACCAGTTTTAAATTCTTTTTCTGGTTTTGTTGTTTAGTTCATTTTTAGCATAAAGTTTCAGTTTGTTTTGTTAAAATCTGCTGCAAAATTTTTGCTTTAGTTTGTCTGGGTGTTGTTCACTGAAAAAGCTCGTTCCTTTAATGCTGAGTGTTTATAAATTAAAGGGTTTTTAGGGTTTTACAGAGTTAATTTTTTTAGGGTTTTTATTTTCTGGATCTATGAATGGAGGCAAAAGAACAGAATAATTATGTAACCTCAGGAGCTACAGTGAAGGCGGATGAAGCTCCAGCTAGCTTCAGGGCGGTCCCAATCACTGAAAATCCAGGCCCAGGCCCACTTCCCGGGCCCACTGTCTCACTCGCCGCTGCCACGTCGGCGTTACCAGGAAGTATGGTGGCGCTGGAGTCCGGCTCAGCAGGGGGCTCGGCCCCAGGTTCGGGCTCAGAAATGAAAAAGAAGAGAGGGAGACCTAGAAAGTATGGTCCCGATGGGAAATTAGCAATGGCATTGTCCCCAATGCCGATTTCTTCGTCAATTCCTTTGACGGGAGACTTTTCTTCTTGGAAACGGGGTAGAGGGCGGACGCTTGATAACATCAAGAAGTCTTATAAGCTTGAATATGAGACTCCAGGTAATGGGATATCTTTGTTTTTAAATTCTTCATATTTGAATGTTTGGAGTTATAGTAATTATGTTGATATGGATACGTTCTAGATGTCACTGTTACACTGGAGATTCATGTTTTTGTTGCTATAACTAAGTTATGTGCAATTATTGATATTTGAGTTGTTAGTTTCGCGAAAAAGTTAGAGCTGGTGGTGGTTTGGTTATGTGGGGTTGGGTGTTTGGGATTTTTTGAATTTCACAGTTGAATTTAAGAGGATATTTGTGGGGTTGATCTGGCTGTGGAACCATTGTCTCTGATTTCTGTCCTTATCTGGAATAGACACTGTCAGACAGAAGAGGTGGTGATTCTAATGTAAAATGAAGGAATCTCTCTCTTCTGGCTAGAGCACTTTTCGGTTTGCCTTTTTTTGATGGTAGAATAGCAGACTCCTGTAAAGAAATAGAGAGGGAGGGTCATTACAGGTGGTACCTTGTATAGTTGGTTAATACCCTTATTAGCTGATGTGACTGGGCCCAAATCTGTCTTAACGTAATAGTAGTAGTCTTAGACTGGGTGACTTTGCCTTGTGATTATTGCGATTACCAATCTGATTGCAAAAGATTTGCAGTGAGACATACAAGTTAAAAGATCATAAGTTTTTTTTTTATATATATATATATATATATATCAGATTTGGAGCATTGTGGTCAAAGATTAGAAGGAACTTAGTGAAAGCTGTCACAGTTATATTGGTCAAAGGTTGGAATAAGAACCTGGCATAATATGTCTTAGGTGGAGTGGGAATCATGGGCTCAAATAACGCCTAAAAAAGGAACTCTATGACAACTTTTCTAAAATTAAAATTAACCTTTTGACAGTGCTCATTGAAATTTCATTCAAGTCATAAGAATTTTAAAAAAAATAAATTGTTGTGGAACAGTCATTTCTTTCCTTCTCGCACTTAAGATTTTCGTTCATGTTATGATTTGTGCCTTGTGTCAATGTTATCAAAGATTAAACTCAAATATTGAACTGTGATGCCATCTCTCACAGAAGAGGTATGAACATTTAATACAATATCACTGCCGTCTGGAGGATTCTGGGTGGGGTAGTTTTGTTGTTATATTGGCAAAGTTAGTTATAGCAAGCAACCAATTAATCATATTTAGTCAGCGATTTTGAAAATTTCTTCTCTCTTCTGGGAACCTACGCACTTTGATGAACCTCCTTCTTTTTTTTTTTTTTTTTTGGTTTAACCATCCTTTAAATTGAATGATTGGGTGTGTTAAATTGATTTATTATTGGTATGCGTCAAAGGCATAATCATGCAACTGCAACGTTGTAATGTCTCTCTCGCTGGTCTGATTTGTTAAAAATGTTACTGTGTAGGTGACAAGATTGCATACTTTGTTGGTACAAACTTCATGCCCCATATACTCACTGTTAATACTGGCGAGGTAAACCTTCAATATTTGCAATATAAAACTTGGTGCAATTTGTCCTGTTGAATTTTTGCTCTATTTTTTCTTTCCTGTTTGTTTGTTCGTTTAGGCTGGAGCTTTTAAACACAATGTTGAACTTATTCTTGGTTTGAAATCATGTATCATAAAAATTAAATTTAACTTAATGAGGATTAAAAATGCATCATGTGTTTTTATAACCAGAAAATTACAGATTGTTTGGTTTGTCTGTGACCAAGCCTCATGTCACAAGTTTAATCACACCCACAACATTATATTCAATTGGTGCAATGACCACCCACCTTATTAACCTCTTGTTGCAGTTTTTTATTAGGAACGAAATAAAACCAAGAAGCATTATCTACATCAAACAAGTTTTTCTTTTCGACTGTCTAGTGAAATAGTTAGCTGAAGAAAACTGACTGTTTATTTCTTTTCATCAAAATAATGGAAGAAGTCAAAATTTGCAATTGGCTTCAACCACCAAAAACATAAATAATGCAAGTGGACACGGTGTTTTATTTTTGATATCTCTGCTTTTCTTGCATCTTTTCCAACATTTAGTGATTGATTTTTCACTTTTTGTACATTTTTAACTTGCATTGTGGTTGGTACAGGATGTTATGATGAAGATTATGTCATTTTCTCAACAAGGAGCTCGTGCTATCTGCGTTCTCTCTGCAAATGGTACAATTTCAAATGTTACTCTTCGCCAGCCTACATCTTCTGGGGGTACTCTAACATATGAGGTGTGCCCTTTCACGCTTTTGTAATATAATTTTCATAGAAGTGTATATCGCTAACAATATTTGTGAGACAGATGGTTTTTTTAAGATACAGCTTTCAAATGCCCTTTGTTCAAATTTTCATTCTAAAAATATCTCCAGAATAATGTCAAATAATTTGGTAATTTTTTCGTTAAATTGACTTCATTTTTGGGAGTTGATCACTTGTGTATGTCTGTAATTATTGTGTCTAAGCAATGTTTGGAAGCGTACTCAAAGCAAATAATTGTCTGTTCGTTGAATATATTAGCAAACTACATGCACATTCTTTTTTGTTTCTTGCCAGTAAACAACACATTTTAATAAAAATCAGCAAGGTTTAAGTTGAAACATGAAGTTAAGAGGGAAGTTAAAATGCAATTTAGATCTGAATAGAATTTAAAATTTTCTCAAAAAACAGCCATGAATTAAGCTATATCTTCAGCACATCTATCCCTACCATGGTGGTTTATACCTTTTGCATGTTCTTATTTTGGTGAGCGTGTCCAGTTTGATGGAGTTTCTCATTGATATGAATTGAGGAGATGAATGGAACAATCAAGGCTATGTCTAAAAGTATCATTAAAAAAACACCAGATGCAACCCTGCGTCTCCACAGAATACCAGCATCCATTTATCTATAATCTACTTCAGTAGTTCTAGTTGATCATCTCTCAATGTCTAAAAGATAGACTTGTGGTTGCCGACTCTATCTTTTCTTACAGTTCTCTCCCTCACATCTCTTCATACAACTTCTCAACTTAGCCTGGAATAAGATCAAATTGTTATTCTTTCCAATTTCATGTGCCACTTAAACTTCTTTTCAGGGTCGATTTGAGATACTTTCCTTGTCTGGTTCGTTTATGCCTACGGAAAATGGAGGAACAAAGGGGAGATCTGGGGGAATGAGTGTCTCTTTAGCTGGCCCAGATGGTCGTGTTGTTGGCGGAGGACTTGCTGGCCTGCTGATAGCAG